>JBBPDA010000081.1:29909261-29925574 GCA_037974385.1 Arnoldichthys spilopterus
TCGCTGATATTGATCCCCAGGAACTTGAAGCAGCTGACTCTCTCCACCTGTGTTCCCCCAATGTGAATGGGGGCATGGTGAATGGTGGCACCAAGAACATCTAGAAGCATAACTGGTTCTGCTTAAGATAACTGGCATATTAAACCTTGATTTCATCACTGGACAGTACAAAGCATTACAGGCACAACGGCTGAACTCTGTGCTAACCAATCTCTTGGTTTTCTGCGAGGTCTCCCTTCTCGGGGAAATCTCTCTTCCCTCTTTGACTACACCTGTTCCTCTTTGACATTTTGCATGCATTTTTGTGCAACTATGCTCGCTCTTAACTAAAACAACCTTTGGAAGAACTCAAGGTAAGCTGACCATTCTTAAACCCCGCCAGTGTTAGACTTCTAAAGATATCCGGTATGTATTTTAAAAATTATTATTATTAATCTATGAAGTCTATCCTAGCGCAGGCAGACAAACAGACACACAGAGGGGCAATTTAGCACCCCCAGTTCACTTGACCTACATATGTCTTTGGGCTGTGAGAGAAAATAGGAACACCTGGCGAAAACCCACACAATTACACACAGGGATTACATGCTAACTCGACACAGAATGCATCAGGGCCCTGTCTCAGCAGGAAATCAATCCCAGGCCCTTCCGACTGTGAGAGAATTTTATATTATTATTATTATTATTATATTTATATCTATATATAATAATTATTATTACACATATAATTATATTATTATTAATATTATTACTATTATTCTGTATTTGATATTAGACTTTATTTTATTTAAGAGTTTATTTTAAGAGTTTATTAGATAGAAGATGGCAAATAGTTGTATTTTTTAGTTTGTTTTGAAGAAGGTCTCTGTACACTGAGAAAGTTTTGACAATGAATCAATGAATCACTTAATCGGATCATCTGAAAGATTCAAACTGAACCATTGCTAATTTACATAACTCCCCCTACCCGTCGAATGAGCCCTGCGTAATTGACGCATGCGCACTATCGTCTAGGAGCCGGCGCCGTATCTGAGACGGGGGGTGACGCCGGTGTCTCAGACTTTTTCACCGCGCTGCTGGCCTTCCATCTCCAATGAACAGCGCAATGGCCGCGTCTTCCAACCGGATTATGCTGGGCCCACTCGTAGCCGCTATCGACCAAGGCACAAGCTCCACGCGTTTCTTGGTAGGTCTGCAGAAGGAAGAGTCCTTGTGCCCTTGTAAGGCGTGCACGCCGCAACTGACGGGGCCGCATCCCAAACCGCTCACTCTCTGACTTCTTATGGTGCACGCTGTGGTTGAAAGAGACGTTGTTTCACGACCTACGTAGTGCACTATTCAGGGAGTGAGGAGTCGTTTAGGATTCGTCCACGTCATCAACCGTTGTCAGTGCTGTGTGTGTGTGTTAAGGGACTTTGAGAAGACACGACGGGTAGTTTTAGCTTTTACACGATTAAGCTAGTTATCTAAATCTAACTTTGCTATTTTCGCCCTGTAAATAACAAACAGTCTTCTCATCGTTCAAAACCAGTGACCATAACCAGCCAAGTAGCATTAGCTAGCTAGCGCTCCTTAGAGAGCGGCATGCATCATGTCATATAGGTTATTTATGGCTAATTATGGGCATTTAACACTATTTAGGGTTATCACCATGGCATATAGTTCATGCTCGCTTGTATAATGCGACACATCAGACCACGGCAGCTTTGTTTTTCTGTGTAGGCGGATTGGTGACCTGTCCAATTAAATAAAACGGGCCTTTAGCTGAATAAGGCGTTTTATCCAGTTGCATAATGGCACACGCTTCAAATGTGAAAGCAGGCTTTGTTTCGTCGAAACACGCCGCTTATTCTCTGTAAGTCGTGCAACATCTCATTGAACCGGTATATACTGTAGGGCAATGATGCTCAGTTGTCCGCGTCAGGCAAAGCAGCTTTATCACCTGATCATCTTATAAACACATCAAACCAGGAGCAGCTCTGAGCAGGTGAACTTAGTTTCCAACTTTACCTTAAGGGCAGTCCCACCAGCGATCACAAATGTCTACAGCATTAAAAATGATTTCATATCTAAAGCTACCAGTGAATGCAGATGTCATGTTTTTATGTTGGTAATAGTGAAACATTGGAAAAATCTGGGGAAAAAAGATTTTAATTGGGAACTACTTGCTATACAGTGCCCTGAATGTCCCACTACACCATAAATGGATTTATAATGAAATGCTTTAGGCCATAACGTAATCAACCAGTTTTAGTCTTTTAATCATTCTTTCAATATGCAGTTTCTTTTACAGACCAATCAATAACAGTACCGGCTAAAAGGACTGAGTGTGTTTGTTGTATAGGTCATTGCAGAAACTACAGTTTACTGTGTAGGAGGTGAAGCAATAGTTTGAGCAACAGAATGAGCTGCTTGACCCACTTCAGAATGATGGCGACTCAGTAAGTCCCTCTGATCATATACACCGATCAGCTACAATAAACCCACTGACTGATTAAGTGGATAACACTGATTATCTTACAGTCAAGGGGTGGGATATATGAAGCAGCAAGTTGTTGATCTGTTAGATGCAGAAATTGCCCAAAGATCCGAACATTAAACTGCGAAGACCTGACCCGACCTTGAAAGTTCCTCTCCAAAACGCCAGGTCTAGTGGGCTGCTCCATATACATAATGGTTACAAAATACCCACCCAAAATGGCCCATGGAAGGACAACCTGTGAACCAGTGATAGGTTTATGGTGGCCAAAGACTCACTGATGCATGTAGGGAGCGAAGGCTAACCCATGTAGTCTGATCCCACAGACGAGCTACTGTAGCACAAATTGCTGAAAATTTTAAAGTCGATTTTCATAGAAGGGTATCAGAATATGGGCCAAACTTCACCATGTAGCTAAATGCTTCCTTTGTAGACAACCATGTCATTGTGGTGCTAATTTCTGTTTACAATGAGAAGATCTCAGTTTTGTCCCTTTCCTTGTCATTTCTAAATAGCCCTTGTTTGCTTTAATGCAGGTATTCAATGCAAAAACAGCCGAACTTCTCAGCCACCATCAAGTTGAGATTCAGCAAAGCTTTCCTAAAGAGGGGTGAGTCACATGAGGAGAAAAAAGGTGGTATAATCTTTTAAATAACACCTGTGTTTCTGTTGGCATAATTGCCCACTAATAAAAGAGTAAATCAAGAAATTTTGATAACTGTATGATTCTAAGATATATATGCCTTTATTTTTCTCTCTTTACCAAGCATGGTTAAAATGGTGTATTTACATGAGTTATGTCTTTAAAAGTCAAGCTTTTAACTATTCAGGAGGATCTGGGCTGGCTGGGCTGGGCTAGCTTGTAGTGGAAATGGGGTTATATTTAGGGTTTATGTAAATTTTAGCTAGCTCACATCCTCAAAGGAACATTTGCTCTTGCACACTCTTCATTTGTATTTCTTCTTCTCAGCTGGGTTGAGGAAGACCCAAAAGAAATTCTTCAGTCCGTATACGAGTGCATGGACAGAACCTGTGAGAAACTGACCCAGCTCAACATAGACATCTCTAACATCAAAGGTTTCTGATGTCTCAATTGAATTATTTTTGTCTGGTGCAGTTTGTTTTAGTGGTAGTATTTTTTGCAGTTAATCTGATGGAGTGGAAAACCTGGATCATAGATCATACAATTTACTCATTATGTCAAACTGTGTAGTTGGTTTTCCACTGTGTGGTACTAGGTCAACTTCCCTGTACTCTATATTTTTTGGTACTTTTTACCTCCTTTTTTTTTCTTCTGCAGTAAAATACTCATTTGATGCAGCTAGAAACACAAGAAACCGCTGTGACATTATCACATAAACACGACAGCCCTAAATATAATATCTGATGCCACCTGTCTGTTTTCTATTGTTTAGAGGTTTAAAGAAAGTATGTGATTTAAGCTCGTCGTTTGAATGACCCTAATGTATTGGATTTTGGTATAAGGTTCCACTATTTGTTGGATACATTAGCCTTGTAGCAAAGGCTACAGTATAAAACTAAGGAGGTCAGCTGTAGACTCCTAACATGTCTTGGCTGATTGAATATGTTTGGCTAAAGGGAATTTTTTTGCTGAAATGTTCCTTTAAGATATGGGTCAGAAAAGCTGACGCATTATATCAACCACATTCCAATTACCCAGCTGTTTTTATACCTTTTTTTTTATGAAAGATGTCTACTCCCCAGTATGCTTTTGCAGTGATCCATGAATCACATTTTGGCAACTCTTTTCAGCTGTTGGTGTGACCAATCAGCGTGAAACCACCCTGGTCTGGGATAAGGAAACGGGCGAACCACTTTACAATGCAATTGGTGAGGCCATATGACGGTGATTGCTCATTGTATGAAATGCAAAATTATACGTTTGCATTTATCTATTGTAGTGTTGTACATGCTAATTCAAATACTATTCTTAACCTGCACAGTCTGGTTAGATCTACGTACTCAGTCCACTGTGGAGAGACTCATCAATAAAACACCGGGCAGGAACAAAAACCACCTGAAGGTAAGAAGAATGCCATGCAGAATACAAAAACCTTGACCGATGTGAGGACAGATGTTGCACAGAACATGACCGCACTTAATTGTAAGGCTGGCATTGTAAAAAAGAATCTGTATTTAAGGGCCTACATTTGATTTAGACAGTAGCCTCATAGATCCTAAGAAAATTAAAGAAACAATCTTCAGACACTTATGTCCTTAGTAACTGATTGCATTTGGGGTCTGTGGAAAACTGTAAATTTGATTGTCATTTGAAATCTTTCATAACCATTACAATATTTATGCAGGGAAGTGTGTGTGTCACTGTATCTTCTACAGCATAAGACGGGCCTTCCTATCAGTACTTATTTCAGTGCTGTGAAGCTACGCTGGCTAATGGACAATGTGGAGGATGTGCACAAGGCTGTCCTCTCGCACAGAGCCATGTTTGGAACGGTCGATTCCTGGCTTATATGGGTGAGACTAGTAAATGTCTGCAATCTATTTGGTACAGCTTTGGGTTAGAACAACAATTAGATAACCAATAATTACAGAATAAGTAGCAACAACTGCTGTTTTTGCTGTGACAATTAAGAGCAGTGGTGCATGCTCAATATATAGTCACTAATGCTAAATGTGTCCTCTCTTTTTTTCAGTGCCTGACCGGAGGAAAGAAAGGTGGTGTCCATTGTACAGATGTGACCAATGCAAGCAGAACTATGCTCTTCAATATTCACACTATGGACTGGGATCCAGATCTCTGCAAGTAAGGCATACATGCACAAAGTTGGTGCTGCTGTTGGTTTGTTCATCTGAATACTTTACAATCTTAGTTTGTATTTTTAACGCTTATTGGTGTGTAGTACATATTTTTCTTTCTGCCAGAAGCTAAACAAACTGGAGGTGACATAAGCAACTTGTGCAAATTATATGTGATTTTTTTTTTTTAGATATTTTGATATACCAATGGAGATTCTTCCAAAAGTGAGAAGTTCTTCCGAGATCTACGGTTTAATGGTAGGTCAAGAGTGTATGGTGAGAAGTAACGTGATTGGGAGATCGTTTTCTCTACCAACATATAAAAGTAACCGTATTAACCAAGTAATTCTGTATAAATTTAAATCTATTTTGGAGAGTACAATGAATGGACAGCAAAATGAATGCAGCATTGCATGTTACAGATCAAGAGAGATCCCACATAGTGATGTCCAAAGGTTATCCTCTGCCTGACTGGGTTTGGTTCTTGGTGCATTGATATGCCCTGTAGAAGCTCCTTTATTATCACAATCAAATATTTGTTTCTTATCGTCTCTTTGGCTCACTGATAGAAAATCAGTTCTAGTCTGGTGAGTAGGCCTTGACTATACCCTTATTACTGCTGTTGTCATCTCTGGGGAATACTGCTGTATTTTTTTTTCACCCCTGGTTGGCTTTGATGTCCCTTTTGATATCAGTCCATCTAGCAGTGCATTTCCAATATGAAAATTTGTCATCTGTTGTGACTTTTTAAATCGTGAACATCGCCACAGTCGCTAAAGCAAAAGCTTGACATTGTGGCTCTTCTTGGAAATGTACTAGATGGCTTTCCACTTGTGTGCTTACAGTGTATTGACTTGTCTTAACAGTTACTGACTTCACCCACTGTTAGCAACTAGACACTGTGCTATATTTTCAAACCGCACTTTTCCGCTTACTTGAAAGCACTATCT
This sequence comes from Arnoldichthys spilopterus, assembly GCA_037974385.1. Classification (NCBI taxonomy): domain Eukaryota; kingdom Metazoa; phylum Chordata; class Actinopteri; order Characiformes; family Lepidarchidae; genus Arnoldichthys; species Arnoldichthys spilopterus. The sequence continues at coordinate 29,915,469 of JBBPDA010000081.1, forward strand.
GACCCAATGGCCATGCTGTGGTTTTCTCCTCCCTGTGTTTTTTTTTTTTTTTGTTGCATGATCACATTTTTTTCCATTCACCCTTATTTTGATTAGTAAAAAAAAGGTGGTGGGATTATGTGGCATGCTTTGACCAATCAGAAGGCTCATGTGAAGTAGAATCATAGACTGCAGTAATGTTCTTTCATCACTGACTAGCATGCTTGTTTTATTGTATATGTTTTCACACAGCTTCTTTTTTTGAAGGTATCAATATATGCAGTTAACCAAAGGCATCGAAAGATAACGTTCATTTATAAATATTTGTTTTATGTTTAGTTACTGAAAAACATTGGGAATTCATTAATGTTTTATTAGTAACAATTGATTGGTCCATGCTCTGATCAGCTACAACAACTTAGTCCAACTGGGTAGCATAGCATTTTAAACACACTGTAAACCTTGTCCAACCTATGAACATTTGCTATGTAAGAAAGCATTTGTTGGCAGAGCATGGATAAGTCTAGTTGACTGTTCTTAAGATTATTTGAGCATGTTCATTTTTTTTTCTTTTCTTACTGTATTTATGATTCCCAAACAGAAATCCGGAGCACTCACTGGGATTCCTATATCCGGGGTAAATTAAATTTTCTTTCTTCTTCTCACCTATGAAAACTATATTACAGACCTATATGGCTTGATAACTTTGTAGTGCGATATTATACTAAGTGTTTGTGCTCCTATTGGTGAAGTGTCTAGGGGACCAGTCAGCTGCCCTTGTGGGACAGATGTGTTTCCAGGATGGCCAGGCCAAAAATACGTAAGGCTCTTGTTTATTCTTTATCATCTTTGCCATTGCTAATTTAGTAGCTTTCTTAAGCCCAAGTCAGCAAAATACTTTGTGTTTGTATTTTTAAATGGCTTTTCTGTTTCTACTGAAAACTGTTTCAATTTGGCAGCCCACAGAATTCAGCTACTTGATGTCTGTTTTTATAGCTGTAAGTAAGCAGTAAGTAGTACTGTGCCCCAATCTACATCCACATGTCTGCACCACCTTGGTAAAGAGTTGGATGTGGTTTGAGTGCGTTGAGAGATGTTTTGTGGATGTATTTACAGAAATGATTTAGGTGACTATTGATTTCTTATGTTCAAATAAACAACCAGTTCAAGCTGTATAATAACATATGCTAACAGTAGCACTTACAGTGGGTTTCAGGCTAGTTCTTGTTATTCAGCGCTGCTCTTTCATTGGTGTATTTTGTCTGTACCAGTAACCAAGTGTGTGGTTTCTTCAAGCGACACAGTACTGGATTTTTACTGTATCACCTACCCCTAGTTCCTACATAGTTTCTCATTTACGTTATCTTGGTTGGACCTAGTGTGAAGTTCTGTATTCCTATCTCTTCAGTTATGGGACTGGCTGTTTCCTGTTAAGAAACACAGGAACAAAGGTATCCCTCATATTTACTATTAGTATGTATAGATTATGCACTACTGGCTAATATTATGATTTATTACCTCATTATTCTGTGTCCTCTTTGTTTCCTGCAGCCCGTGATGTCAGACCATGGCCTATTAACAACAGTGGCGTATAAACTGGGTCGGGACAAGCCAGCCTGCTATGCATTGGAGGTCTGTTTCTGTAGCTCTAGCGTATCTTGGCTGCACAATGTTTTGTCAGAACTGAATAAAGCCACTCGTCCATATTTACCTTTCAAATACTTGTTAGCATTTATTACATTGTAGATTTAGAAATCAGCTGCACCTCACCCAAGCATTGCAAAACCTATAGTTTTTTTAAATAGTGTCAGAATTGTCAGCTATTATTCCTAAAATTGAATGAAGTAATTTTGGTAGACTAGTCTTTTCCTGTGCATGAACTGTAAAAGAAATGGCAGTTACTAGAAATAGAATGTGAGCAAACTAGTTTGAATGGATGGAGATGTCTTAATTCTTTCCCCATTGCACAAGCACTGACCTATAATTAGTCTTCTTTAGGGTTCGGTTGCCATAGCAGGAGCAGTCGTGCGCTGGTTGAAAGATAACCTTGGGATTATCCAGACTTCTACTGAGCTCGGTGAGTGCTAAAGTGGATAAATTGAAGACCCAATCAGGAAGTGCCAAAACAGCCCCTTGGCTGATCTAGTAGCCTACTAACCCCGACTTTACTTACACACAGCTTAGTAAACACACTGTAATTAGTCTGTGCAGCTTTATAACTTTATTTGAGCACTGCTTTTGTAACTTAAAGAACTTGAAGAACTGGCATAAGAGAGTTTAGCTCTGCCACATTCTGTTGTTAATGTAGTGTGATTCTCCCCCAAGAGAAACTGGCTGCTGGTGTTGGTACGTCATATGGTTGCTACTTTGTCCCTGCGTTTTCTGGCCTGTACGCCCCCTACTGGGAACCAAGTGCTAGAGGGTGAGTGGAAATCAGCTTTGAAGTTTCAGAATAAAGGCTGAATTGAAAACAGAATGGGAAAAAGTCACATTATTATTTAGCTTTCTGAAAAAATCCTGGAATGTTTGCAAAAACAAACAAAAATTCTCAAATGGTATCAGTAAATCCCAAAAAGTTTCACTCTGGTAGTACTGCAAATAAGGTAGTAAAGCAGTATTCTGGTTAGAGTGGCACACACTGAACAAAATAGTGTGCTAGTCATATTACATATTGCAATGTGTGTAATATATTGAAAAAGCATTATTAAACCCTTGATGTGGGTAAAGTTTTGTCTCATATTTTAAAATTAAATTATCATGCTGTGAACCTGCTGCTGCAGGCATAATCCATAACTTTTTTTTACTTTTGAAAAAAGCTATATTATGAATTTATTTTGCCTCCCTCTAAACAGAATCATCTGTGGTTTGACCCAGTTCACGAACAAAAGCCACTTGGCCTTCGCTGCCCTTGAAGCAGTCTGCTTTCAGACACGAGAGGTAGTCTTGGTGTCCACACTCTCAAAGTACACTTTGTTTTGTGTTTAAGCACTGCTACCATTATTTTTTTAGCATAAGGGTTTGGAGTGTGTGTGTATGATCATTCTACTTTATTTATATCCAAGCTCATCTTTTTACTTAAACAGGTACTCTTAAAAATGAAGTAAATCACTTTAAACTGAAATGGCAACATATATAATCACAAGTACACTGTGGAATGCAAACATTTTCTTTTCAAGTGATATTTTCTTCTAGGAACATCAACAGAAGTTAACACATGCTTAACAAAATTAATTATGGCATGTTTCTGCAAATTGTAGTGCACAGTCTATTTTGTTTATTTGCTGAATTTAACATACTGGAAAAATAAAAAAGAATATGCCATATGTTCCCCCAGTATATTAAATAAAAAAAATAAACAGTAATTGTGTGTTTTCTGTAGATGATGTTTATTATTACCTAGAAAATAAACCAAACTTCATTGACCATATCATATTTAAATATTTCACACCCATTCTATTGAAGGTCTATTGGTAGAGTGTGAAATCCCATAGTGCTACAACACAAAGAGGAATTACTAAATCAGTCACAGGACTGCTATCTGTTTGGGAACTTCTAACAGTTTGTTAAAAGTTGGATCTTCAAAGTACCATTTACTATTAAAGACCTAAAGTTTTTAAAACTACATGATCAGGAGGTTGACTAAAACTTCAAACTTCTTTTTGATTCATCTGATTCAGATCCTCGATGCGATGAATCAAGACAGTGGAATTCCTCTGAATCAGCTACAAGTTGATGGAGGCATGACCTCTAATAGGCTCCTCATGCAGCTTCAGGCTGATATACTTTGCATTCCAGTAGGTAAGAACATACAGTGCTTGAAAGTTTGTTAATCCTTCAGAATTGTCTGTATTTCTGCATAAATATGACCTAAAGCATCATTGAATTTTCTAAAAGTCTTAAAGGTAGATGAAGAAAACCCAGCTAAACAATAAGAAAATAAGTAACTGTTATGCTTGGAGACGTTTTAAGCCTTCCCTCAATACAGAACGGGTTAAACCCTGGTAAGTTGTTGCACATGAACTATTCACTTAACATTTCTGCTGGGTTAAGGTCAGGACTTTCCTTTGATTCCAGAACATTAACTTTCTTCTTTAAGCATTTTGTGGTAGAAGAACTTGTGTGCTTAAGGTTGTTGTCTTACTGGATGGCATTTTCATTTGATATTTAGTTCACTGACAGATTCCCTAATATTTTACTTTAAATTTTGCTGGCATAATTCAGAATTCATTGTTCTATCAATGATTGCAGGTGTTCTGTTCCTTTCTCCATGTATTACATGTATTTTTTTTTTTTTTAAAGCCAAAAGGTTATTTTGGTCTCACCTGTTCACAATACATTTTCCATTTTCCAGTAGCCTACTGGTTGTCCATGTGATCTTATGTAAACTGTAGATGGGCAAGCAATGTTCTTTTTGGTGAGCAGTGACTTTCTCCTTGTAACTCTGTGATGCACGCCATTGTTTTTTCAGTGTTTTCTTACGATCGTTTGACATTAGCCAGTGTAAGCGAGGCCCTTATACTGAATTTTTTTGTGGCCTTGCTGACTATTACAAACCTTGCTCTTAAAATGATGTATGATCACTCCTATAGAGGGTTATAACTGTATTGAAGGTCCTCCATTTGTGCAGTGTCTGTAGATTGGTACAGTCCCCCTGAGTTGATATTTTAGGTCATTCATGCAATACTATAGAAAATTCCAAAGAGATCGCAAACGTTGATATGTATCTTCATTTATAATATTTGCTGCTTGGGGAGCATGTTCCGGCTTAGCAAGAGTTTTGTTTCATAATGTTGAAAAGATAAATAGCCTAAATCCATGTAATATTTTCCCTGTTTGGATCAGAGGAAAAGTGGCTGGAATTTACCCCCAGCAGAGAGACTATTGTTTTGAGTGCTCTGGGATGTCTGATTCATTCAGTCTGGAATTCACATTTAACCATTTGGAAATGAACCGTGTGTGTGTGTGTGTGTGTGTGTGTGTGTGTGCGCAGTGAAACCATCCATGCCAGAGACCACAGCTCTAGGAGCAGCTATGGCAGCAGGAGCAGCAGAGGGGGTCAGTGTTTGGAGTCTGCAACCAGAGGACCTCACAGAGGTCACCTCTGAAAAATTTGAACCTCAGATTAACCCAGAGGGTAAGGCAGCCTCTCACTGGCTTATCTTCTGTAAAACAGTATGAATTTTTTAGTATAAAGAAGCTGATATTTTCTAATATATGGTTTCGCCCAAGTATTTCTTGTTTTTCAATTAGTGAGTTTTTCAGTTGACCAAATTCTTATCAATTCGTTTAGAAAAGGGACTAATAAATAAATATAACAATGTTCTGCATCCGTCCACAATAGACTGTAACTCGGGCTACATTATAGGCCTGATGTGGTGCAGGCTTGAATTTTTCGCAACACAAAAATCTGATGTGTTCCGATCATAGCCACTTTTATATGTGATCCAGATACATGTCCAATACATGGCACCATAAGAAGCACATGTTTGTTGTTTGTTGTATTTATTAAACCCTAAAATGTATTATAGAATAGAATAGAATAGAATAGAACTTTATTTATCCCTTATTGGGGAAATTGACTTGCCACAGCAGCTGAGAAAGGATACAGATATATATACACACATAAACTTATATATGTACACACACATTTACCTATAAAATATAAATACGTAAATAAAACACTATAAAATAAAAATCTTACTATATATACACACAAACATGCAGGGTTTTTTTTGTTTGTTTGTTTTTTTTTTTAAATACAAGAAAAAGGTGTGCATATCACTAGCTGAATTTCCATTATGAATGTCATGGTGTAGTAGTGTAAACAATAGCCATGATATTTAAAAAATAAAAAATATTCTACAATAAAGCATGATAATATTGTAAATGATCCTGTGCCAGAAACTATGGTTCACATGCACCAGGGGACAGTATTGCTCCTTAACATTCATGAAATGATCATGTCAGAAGAGATGACTGATACTCAACCGAGACAATAAAAAAAAAAAAAAAGATTGAGTGCTAGAAACCTTTCCTCCATCCGTCAGATTTGGTCAGAGTAGAGTAAGCTGCAGTTAGTTTGCTAATCCTAAAACAGTAAGTGTTGTATTAAGGTCTTGTGTGCTTTTAAAACTTAGTTAGCATGCCATTGGATTTGACAGTATTTTCTTTCTCCTAGTTATTTTTTAACCAGGCCCAATATTGCGAGACTAAGCCAGGGATCCAATGCCTTTTCCTATCCATTATATTTATATATAATATATATATAAACGCAAAAAATCTTGTGAATAAATTTTACTGCCAGTGTTGCACTTTTTATGACTGGTTAAGAAAGTGTCTTCTCTCCCTAAACACTAAACAGAGAGTGAATTCCGGTACGCTCGCTGGAAGAAGGCCGTCCAAAAAGCCATGAACTGGGAGACCACAGAGCCAATCATGAACGGAAATGGTTTGTGCCATTCTTTCATTTTGCTGTATGTGATTACAGAGCCAAACAGTTAGAGTAGACTACAGTAAGCAAATATTTAGAAGGTGGGGGAAATCTGGAAACTTTTAGGATATATCAAAAGATAATTGAGAACATTTGGCCAAAGAAATAGCCTTGCAGTTACAAGGAAAAACCATTAGAAGTCTACACCAAATGATGGCATGACTCAAAAACCTTCCTTTCTTATCCTTTTTTTGTATCCATAAAGAATCAATAACTATTTTTCATACTTATAGAGGGATTGTTTAGTTCATTCATTAGTGTTGTACATAGGAATCCCAATTTGGCCAAGTTTACCTAATCAATCCATTTGTATTCAAATTAAAAGCATTTTTTCTTTATGTAAATTTTTTTAACTATTCGCTATATATCTAATCCGCAATTGCTGGGGAATCAGGAAGCAGCTTATTTATACTTTTGTGTGTGTGTATACATACACATTGAGCCCTGCCATAATCACCCCTACAATGTCTTTTAGCACGTATTGATCATATTTAATAACTAATTTAATTTTTTAATCTTGGTACATACCTATAAAGGTCTTGGCTGCCCGCTGCTCCACGTGTGCAGGGTGATGGGTTAAATGCAGAGGTTGCATTTTGTTGTGGTGCTTGAGTGTATTTACAATGGCATATAGTCACTTTCACTACTACACCCAAACTGTAAGAAATCTTGTCACAGGGCATTCAAAGGCAGGGGGAAACCATCCCTAAAACACGTACAGGAACATTTAGAAGAATAATGTTGCTTGATGGAAAAAAATGATCAGTTACTCACATGTACCTTGTCTTTTTTTTCTCTTTGATATTGCATGGACCTGGGTTCGGGACACTCGACAGAGGAATCTAGTATCTTCAGTAGTGTTCCACTGGGCTTTTACATTCTCGGTAGCATGTTAATGTTAATTGGAGCAAAATACATTGCAGGTCAGTGTGTGTTGTGTAAAGCTGAACATAAAATCTTTGTGTGTGAATTAGGGCTGCATGATGTTAACAAAATATTTGCAGTGCAATAATACTGCTACATATTGTGATTGCGATGCCTTTCAGTATATTAAAGGGTCCGTATAATCACTGGGCAGTGGTGGCCTAGTTGTTAGGAACTTGCCCTTGTGAACAGAAGGTTGCAGTCTATCCCCCCCGGTACCACTGTGGTATATTTGAGCAAGGTACTTCTCATAGCTGCCCGCTGCTCCACATGTGTACGTGTGGGAATAAAAAGGCCTGAAATTTGTACATTTTGAAGTTTCAAAATGTATGTTCACTCTCCCAGCCCTACAGTCCATTCACTACTGGTTTTAGAGAGAAGAAACCAAGGCAGACCGTAAGATAATGAGCGAAAACCTTAGAAGAAAAAAACGCAGTAATTCAATTCATGAAGAACAGCACAGTCTTCAGACTTAAACTCTATCCAGCTGGTTTGCAGTGAATTGGACAGAAGAGGGTAAAAGTAAAGGAACAAATGTTGAATTCTCGAATAGTTCTTTGCATGAACTTTTAGGGGTTCATTTATTTTCTGTGCTTCTAAGAAATCCAGGTCCAGGTTTTTTTTTTTCATTAAATTTACATAGTTGTTTGTGGTGATCTTTTTTTAATGTTATTTATTATTATTGTTATTATTGTTATTGTTATTATTATTGTTGTTGTTTTAACTTTGGGCAGTTTACCATTTAAAGTTATTTACTCTGACTGCTTAAATTACCAGTAAAACTTGGACACACAAGTGTGTTCTAAAACATTTGACAAGTAGTGTAATTGACAAAAGTCAATTTTCAAATATTGAAACAGCACATTTATACAAACCTACTTTTTCAGCCTACAGCCGTCCCCACCCAGACGTCCTGGGGGGAAAAAACCAAACCAAAGAATATAGATGTAGAACATGGACCCTTATAAACATCAGCCAATCGGGGTCTTTAATGGTTCAGTACTGTCCAAAATAATTTAACTTGATGTGAAATTCACCAAAATGCTCAGTAACACTTACTTGGAGCTGCAGTTGTTCATCCTGACAAAAACACAGTGGCTTGTTAGTGGCTCGTTTGCATATTGCAGCCTTCTATAATATCAGTATCGCAAAGGTAATGATTAAGAGATGATGATATATTGTGCAGCCCTAGCGTGCATGTGTGGGTGAGTGTGTTAAAATACATACTGCATGACTTTCACCTCCCATCATCAAAACTAAATATTTTTTCTTAAATATATTATTATATAACTAAGTATTTTAAGTTTTATTAAATATTAAAGATGATAATTTCAAGATGTTATTAAAAAATTTAAATGAAAATAATACACAACTTTGCATACAGCTGTGTTGCTGATAAACCCCTCAATGCTCTTCTCGCAATTTCATTTTCAGTCTTTTGTGAAAACCACGGTCAGTAAGTAAAAGACATGTGGGTGCATGGTGTGAGAGTAAAGTGAGGTGAAGGAGGGGCTTATCCAAATAAACGAGCTTTTCTTTTTGAGGCTTATTTTGTTCGCTGTCTGGTGCATCAGGCACTGAAAAAGCCCTACTAAAGAACATCCTTTTTTGGCAAGTGTATAATTAAAACTCTGTAGAGTAAAAACTTCATGTAAAATAACAGATTTTGACCACAGAATCCAAAATGGTACCAAGCCTGAAAATGGGTATTTTTAAACCTGTATTAAATCTATTAAGACCTGATTGAGTTGAGCTGTGTAAAAATCTTTCATACTTTACTTTTTAAGTGCCTTAATACCTTAATACCTTAAAAGAATAAAGTTTTACATATTACGTTTTAAGTATTAATGTCAGAATACTTGTTAACTTTTAATTTCATGCCACCTAGTCAAGTGTAATATGTTGACCACTACACTTTATCTGTCTTTACACCTTTCTTTTTCATCTGTGTCCCACATCTCTCATTGCTTCTTTATAATCACTTGTTGATCGTTACCTAAATCCTTTTCCCTTTTTTGAAACAGGCCGCAAGTAGAGTGCCAGTATGCTCTTCATTATTGGAGAAAGAGAAAACACCAGGGTCTCAAGCATGTCCTTCAACTTAGACAATGGTCCAGTGTCCGGCCACCATGGCATGCGGTTCCCCCACGGACATTCCAGCTTTAACAAATAAGCTGCCAGCTCAGTTTCCAGCAGCAGCAGATACCTTCTCCCAACCTCATTTGCCAAGGAATATCTGGCAACCTACATATCTTTCTGACCTCCAAACAAGTGACTGAGGTTGCCAGAGTTGTGGAATTGTGATGTTGGAAACCTGCAGTGTTGTTCTGTCTCTCCATGACACAATGGTCAGTCTTCTCCTCTTAGTACCCTTATGTTCATTGTGCATTTGTGCCCTGACTACGGAGTAAGTGCTAAAGGAGTGTCAGCATTTGAGTAGCTCTTTATTGTGCCCACTAGGTTTTCGCAGAATATTTGAATGGAGGAAAAGGTCTGCATCTTTACTCTTGTGGTGTGGATGTGCATTGGTCGCCTGATGGTGGCTACTATTCAAGTAAAGCCTTGTCTGATTAAGTCAATTAGCTATTGAGGTCCTAATTGTATAATAATAATAATAGAATAATTTCTATTGATGTAGGGGCAGCGGTGGCCTAGTGGTTAGGACATTGCGCTAGGGACCTGAAGGTTGCTGGTTCAAGTCCCGGCTCGGGCA
>JBBPDA010000081.1:29925674-29936221 GCA_037974385.1 Arnoldichthys spilopterus
GTGCCCGGGCCGGGACTCGAACCGGAGACCTTCAGGTCTCAAAGGCAGTGTCCTAACCACTAGGCCACCACTGCCCAAAATTCCTATAACTTTACTACACTGGTAGGATTGGTTGTGTGGCTAGGTCTGCAATACACAAAAAACCAACCAACCAACTTTTGGATTTACTGAGAACCACTAGTTTACCTAATCACAGAAAGCTCTATTTATGTAAAATTACTTCTAATAGGTTTCCTATACTTATCTGCATACATGCTGCCCTTTAAAGTATTACACTCTTATGTTCTAACTGTTTCATTGATATATGATATGATGCTTGCGTATCTTGCTTTTCTTAAAGTCCTTCTCACTCCCTAAACCTTTTGCAAAAGCTAGTCTAAGTAAAGCTCTAAGTAAAACTCAGTAAGACATAACTACATAACACAATAACATTATGAAGCTAAAATGTACTAGGAATCAAGGCCCCTTGTTCTCGGTGTTTGGTACAGTCTAAGAAGCTTTTAAATTAGTGAAACTTGCCATTAAACCAGCAAACAGCTTACCATCAGAGGTTAGCCGCAACACCTCTCGGGTCTGCCAGCTGTCAAGCATGTGCCACACTCTGACTGTCTTGTCCCACGACACACTGGCCAGCACAGACTGCACCGGACTGAAGCACAGACAACTCACCGGCCCCTCATGACCACTTAACACCTAATATAAAACCACATCCAGTTTGCAGAGCTACTGATGTTTGCATTTAATTGGGTGATTACATAAAGATTAAACATAAAGACAACATTTCTATGCTACAATCTAACTAAAAATTGAAAACACCAACAGGCTTTTGATGATGAATGGGCCAACAGCAATCTTCAAATTTATTTATTTATTTGGGGGGGGGTGGCATTAAGCATTAAGTTAAAAAAAATAAAAGTTTACTATTTTGAAAGTGAAAGTACCTTATTTGTCACTGTGAACACACTCACACAAAGTGAATGACAGGGAAATGAAACCTCTGCATTTAATCCATCACATGTGCACATGTAGAGAGGCTGGCAGTTATGAAAAGCACCCATGGAGCAGTGAAGCAGGACAGTACCTTGCTCAAAGGTACCTCAGTGGTACTCGGTTTGGGAATTGAACCTGCGACCTTCTGCTTAGAAGGGCAAGTTCCTAACCACTAGGCCACCACTGCATGGAGGTATGAGGTTTTTTCAAAAAAACATCACTCTTTTACCTTAAAATGCAATAATGAATACAAGCGTAAAATCGCATGCTAATGGGCTAAAAACTGGAATAAGCATTCTCTCTGCTGATGAAGAATGTTAATTTACAGACCTCCAGTAGTCTTCCTGTCTGCATAGACCACAGGAAAATCTCAAATGAGTCCTGAGCTCCAGCACACACCAGGTCTCCACTCACATCCACCGCCAGTGAAGAGAACTGCACTGGCCGTGGAGACGTCAGCGTGCGGAAGTTACGGTACCTGAGAATAGACAGAAAGACTAGTGAGGGTAGGAACCAGTGTGAAATGTTACACTGTGGTTTTTCAATACCAGACTTTAAGATATTCATTCCTATAACCATAAAGAAAAGTACAGACAACATTCAGGTTTTAAGAGACTACTAATGTTTTTAGTTATGAAATTTCTGTTCACTTTATAGACAACAGCGTGTTGTAAAGTTTTAGCAACTGCACAGAGAAAGCACATAACAGGCACAGTCTGGTTAAATGAACTTCCTTCCTCAATTACCTGTGCAGGTCGAAGGCACGAACGGTGCCATCCAGAGAGGCGCTGACCACCACGAAGCCACTGGTGGTGAAGGCAACATTAGTGACGCTGCTTGTGTGCTCTGTGAATGTGACGAAGCACAAGCCACTGTTTGTGTTCCACACTTTCACCTAAAATGAGTCAAATATATTATATAGACAAATTAATTCATTCAGTTAAAATTTTATATACTTTAAATACAAATAATACAGACCTTAAACATATTGAATTTGCTATGACAGACCCTTTAAATACTTAGCATTAACAGAAAACAACCACTGAACCCACGTTTGGTTTGTCATGTCAAGTTTAATTCTATAGCCCTTTTTACAACTGACGTCGTCACAAAGCACCTTTACCAAATCTGGGTCCAAGCCCCTAATGAGCAAACCCAAGGCAACAGAGGCAAGGAAAAACTCTCTACGCTGTAGGAAGAAACCTCAGGAGGAACCAAGGCTTTGAAGGTGAACCCATCCTCCTCTGGTCGACACACGAACAGCAATAACAACCAAAAGAAAACAATCTAATTTTAAAGTGAAGGCATCAGTTAAAAGCCAATCAGGAGGCCATCTAAATAAAAAAATCCTCATGATAAATAACTAATAATGTTTCTCACATGTTGCTTTTCTCATGGACTTCTTTCCACTTCTGTTAACACTCTCTTGGTATAAAGAGGATGATGGCAATAGGCCTCATATACCAATTATAATAAAAAGAAATTTCTCCTTTAAACTGACTTACACAGTTTTCATGAAGAATCTGGCATTCACCAATGTTTTTTAATTTGAGATTTGTTCTTCAGTAAGAATCTGCATACTCAAGAGACCTCTTACACACATTTGAGTATTGTCAGATTTAACATATTTTAATTATACATATTTGAGTATTGTCAGATTTAACATATTTTAATTCTACTGTTGCGTAAAATTATTGAATTTTAAGTCAGTAAAGTCAACATTATCATTTATAATAATAATAATTTATAAAAATGTATAAAAATATGATATATTATATACTATAATAATTATTTTACTTATTTTTTAAAAGGCATTAAGGTCTTAAAACAAACACTAGGCTAACACTACACTATCACATCAGTAATGTTATGTGGGAACCATGCAATCCAATAATTAGCGACTGATCATGCTATTTATAGGCCCAGAGTTGGTCCAATTTTGCATCTACGGCCTATGTTAATTAGACACAACTGCCACATTCTCTTAATTTACCAAAACAAAGGGATTTACGATTATAAAAACAGTTTTGTGTTTTAAGAACAAATCATTAATCTGATGTAGACTTTTTTAGGACCCTTCTAACAACTTTAAGAAAAAACTTGTGAATAAGGCCCAATGTTCTGACAAAAGTCCAAGTAAACAGTTTAGAGACTCTTACAAAGCATCTACTGTTTCACAATTTTATGTGTTCCCTATGGATATGCATGCTAATAGATTAAGCATGTTGAGTAGCAGTGGTCAAAAACCCTTTTCCCCCCACATGGCTTTGAGAAAATAAGATATTACCTTCCCATCATCCCCTCCAGTGGCCAGGTACTGTCCATCAGGAGAGTAGGCCAGAGAGGCCATGTTGTTGAAATGACCTTGCTGCTTGAACACATATGATTCACTCTGCCACTCCCAAACCAGTAGCTGTCCAAGACCTTTAAAACCAACAGTTTAGTAAACATTTCAATGTCACTGAGAAGTCTTTTTGCTATCACATGCCCTTTAAATTGCTATAAATATATATTTTTCACTGTACCTGAACAGCCGAAGCCAATCCAGTCTCCAGTTGGGTTCATTGCTATTGTTGAAATCCTCTGATCTGATATACTGATGAGACCACAAGAAAGTTAGCAACATTTTAATTGCATGCAAACATGCCAGATGCCAACCAAAACTGAATTAACATTCCAATTTTAAGCGTATTTCCATTGCAAAAATGTTGTGATTTAGCCATAAACAATAAAAAAAAAAACCCATTTATTAAAGTGCTAATTCAACCGAAAAGTATTTATAACAATGTACACAATTTCAAAATTGGAAAAACAAAATTAAAATGATCTAAACTATCTAATCAGCCAAGACATGTTAGGCTTCAGAGTTTAACTTTAGTTTTGCACTGAAGCTACAAGCCTAAAGTAACTCAAGTAATGGAGGTTTAGATCTCACCAAAAAGAAAATCAACAACTACATAAATGATTTTACACTGACCTTAAACCAGTGCAAAAAGAAAGGGTGGGAGATCATGTGCATTTAGCTGGATGATGTATGGGAGGGTAAAGGTATAAGCATATTATGACAGAAGGCCAACCTGAGTGAGTGAATGAGGTCAAAATCAGGCAATTCATGGAGGTGGAAGGCTCCTGAAGCAAACCCTGTTACCAAGATGTGTGTGTTCTTATGGAAAGCTGTAGCGGTCAGGTTGTTGAAGTCACCTGCTTTATTGAAAAAGTGCCTGTTGCAAAACAGTTACACATGTACATTTTAATTACTTCAGAAAATAAAGCTGTGAGGAAATACAATTTAAATAAAAATAACATTAAACATATCAAAGAACATAAGAGTTATAGAGTATTCTTATAAGAGTCTCGATTATCTCTTAGAAGTAACGGTAATTACCAGTGATGAGTGTAAAAGTAACATAAAATAATTTTTCCCAACAGTCCAAAAAAACCCAACATTATTTAACATTTTTTGCCTTTTTTTTTTATTTCTTGACACCAAAACCAGTGGAATATGTAAAAAGCACAAATGGAACCATCTGATACAAATGCATAACAATGCATTATGTGACTAAGTACCATATACATTTAAATAATTGTGTAACAAATTATGTAATTATATGATAATTCTGTAAATGTATTTACTGTGTTACGTCCCAACCTGATTCAAGCTCTCCAATATTTGACAAGTCAGCACAAAATGCATACTATTACTCAAGAGACACTAAATAAATTTAAGAAGTTCAGAATGGTCACTTACTTGCTTTTCTGCTTGTAACGGACGTTTTTGATGCCCTCAACTTCTTTAGGTGCATCTGCCCTGCCTTTAATCACCTCATGCCTCAGCTCTCCATTTTCTCCAAGTTCTTCAATCTCTTCCTCCTCTATTTCTTCAGCGTCTTGTTCTTCCCGTCTCTTCCTCTCTTCTTCCATTTTTTTCCTTTCAGAGTATTTAGGTCCTTTGCGTAATTCATCCAGCTCTGTGTCGCTCTCCCATACACACAGGGTGCCATCCTGACTCACAGTGTACAACTGGCTCAACAGAAACAAGCTGACAAGTTAACACTACAGTGACACAATGAATATGTATGTCCAAATGAATCCTAAAACCAATTTTATAATCCCCATAGAGAAGAATTTCCACTAGAATGGATCACTTTAACAGCTGCATGCCTACATACATGTGGAGTAGCAAAACTGTTTTTTCTGGACTGATGGAGCTCCATCCTCTGGAATGAGTTATGATGGGTGGTTGAATCCAGAACCTGACTGCACTAAAGCTCTCGTGGCTCAATCATACCCTCAACACCTAATGTAGCTTTCCCAGGAAAAAACAGTCCTAATTAATACCCTTGACTCCACAGGAAAATTTGGCCAGGTGTCTAAACACTACAGTGTGCCTAAAATGTTTGTTGTGCATTTGTCATCTAAGAAAATCAGAGCATTATTAATATGCAAATCACATGGAACCTAAACTAAGTGGCAAAATGGTGGCAAAAAGTTGCAGGTTGGGCATATCCAGTTTTCAAGCGATAAACACCTCATACTTACATCTAGGCTGTCCTTTTCGAAGAAGCACCCCACAATAATGTCTTTGTGGCCCCCCAGAGAGTAATAAATCAGATTAGCCCATCGTTCTGCTCCAAATATCCATGTAGACATGTCTTTACTGCCCACTGCGAAGCATCTGAGAAAGATTAAAAGCACAAATTATTCAGATAAACAATGAGCCAAACGTCCATCGGAGGGTACAGGTACTTTTCAGAGGGGAAAGGGTTAGGCATAAATCATTTTTACATCCTCATGAATGTAAATATCTACACAAGATTTAAAATGCAATGTCACTCCACTGCATGTCAAAATGACACCTTGCCTTTGTTTGAAACTCTCCAGCTCTGACATTTTAGTGAATTCTACTGCAAGGTTTTTGTTAACATAAACCAGCTATCCACTAATACTTTGAGTATAATTAGTTTCATGTTCTCAAGGCTCATTCTTGGTATGAAGAGTTGGTTTTGTTAACAAGTAGACAAAATGGTTGAATTAAAAACATGCACATGTATTAAAACCTCTTTTGTTTTAAATGTATATGTTCTCAAACTTTTGAAGAGCGCATGCTTCACCACATACATACTTGGAATCAGCAGTCCAGTCGATGCAGGTTGTCTCATCATAGGGTCCATAGTAACTCTTGTCCAGGACAAATGCGTTGAATTCCCGGTTCTTTCCAGGAGCATTGTACATCAGAGCCACATTTTCTTTAGTAACCACAAACTTCCTATAAAGAGCAAATAAAAGAATGCATCTAATGAATATTTTGGGACTTTGCAGTAAATGTGCAGGAAAGTTATACTAATGATAAAGTGTGTGTGTGTGTTTGTGTGGAGCAAATGACCTGCCATCAGGAGAGAAAGAGATGCTAGTAACAGGTTTGTGGAAATGATGATGGTAAAGCACAGCTCGAGTCACCAAGCTAACCAGGATAGCCGCTCCATCTACAGCACAAATCACATGAAACAATGCAACAATTCTCTTGCCTATCCTTTACCCATTCACCTTAATCACAACATTTCACATATGAGGAAAGAATCTGAGAAAGATGCAAAATGGGACAGGACTACAGATACCTTCATCAACAAGTATGGCCAGGTTCCCATCAGGCGACAGACCGACGCAGGTAATGTTCTTATTTGTGCTCACTGGCAGTGTCTCTGACTTATTGCTGAAATAACAGAACCATCCTTGTTAACTACAGACCAAAGACAACAAAATGCTGCACACATGTCTAATTTTGTGGTTTTCCTTTTCCCTAGAGGTCCACTTATAATATCTGTATGCTTTTACATATCAAAATATGAATGATTTATTTTTCTCAACCATTACCTGACCATTCTTTAGAATTAAACTGCCTATTTTATTTGTATTGCGACTTTAAACTTATATGTCAAGAGCATCTATCTGATTAGCTATGTTGTATTGCAACCCATTCAAAAAGAGGTCTGCTAAAAGAAGCCTAAATAAACTACTGCAGTAGGCTAGGTAGCTGGGCACCGGTAAATTCATTGGACTTCAAAAATCAAACAGGCAATGAACTGAAATCGACTGCTTGTGCAGCTTCCATTAAAAGTAAACTGTACTGGTCGACACTTTAACAACGTTTACATAAACGCTTCACTTCAAAAAAGCGAGGAATTTCGATTTTACATGACATATGCCCTTTATTTTTAAACTACGTGGCCTTAACATATTTTTGAATAAATGATTACCGCTTTAAATGTTCGCTTCTGTCCAATGTCCGCATATAGTGCGGTTAATAATGTACTAGTAGATGCATGCGGTCGAGTCATACTCACTTCTTTAGGTCGAAAACAGAGATGCGATTTCCAACAGGACTGATGACCGAGTTGCCATCCTTAGAGAAGCAAACGTTCCCGTGTCGATAAACAGCTCCTAATAAGTTGGAAAACTGTAGAGAAAACAACAAAAAAATGCATACCGATTAGATGCGTTTTCAGAATGTAAAATGTTCTGCGGCGACTATACATTTCTTTTAATAAAATGTGAACGTAGTGAAATTACAGCTGTGCTCTAATGGAAAAACGCGTACCTTGTAGGCAAACTTCATCTTGACCTCACCAATGATATTTAAAGCTTTACATTACTCTTCAGAAAGCTTCAGTTCACGACTCACATGTGCAGAAAGCTCAATGTTTCGCCTCCAGGAGACGCACATGTGTAGCTTACATGGAGTTCTTCCGGATCGGAGTTCTGTTTCCAAAATAAAAGTTGACGAAAGTCTAGTGTAAAAGTCCCCCTCAATCGATATCAATATAAAGTGCGCTGGGAACACCCTAGAAGACATGGCATGTTGGAGATAATCTGGCCCAAATGTCTTGCCATCTCAATTTGGCCCTTGTCAACATCACTCAAATCCTTAAGGCTACCCATTTCCTGCATCCAACACATCAATTTAAGAACTGCCTGTTCCCTTGTTACCTATTATATTCCACCTATTGACGGGTGCCCTAAAATAATCATTTGTTCACTTCACCTGTCGGTGGTTTTAATGTTGTGGCTGATCGGTGTATATATTATTAATGTTAAAGTTCTCTCATGAGTGAAGATGTTATTGAAAAAAAAATCGCATAATATTTTCATAATCACAAATGACGCAGGGTAAAAATATTCCAACACAACGTGAAAGTCAAACTAAATGCCTGCTTAACAATAACAATTATAAATCATAAATGAAGTAAAATGACAAGAAAATTAACAAGACGTCCGTTAGTGAAAAGTTAAGACCCACTTAACCCAAAACAAGCGTCTACACAAGTAATTGAATGACACATCGGCCACGAGGTGGCGACATTGTACCTTCTGGAGTCCTTCAAACTCTAAAGTTCAACTGATTTATAATAGTTCAATACATAATTGCTGTTTTTAACGATCTGTTTCCTAAAAGATTTGTCTAAACATTGATTTGCGCTTGAAATCGTGTGTGTCAGTGGATAAATTCTTATTCAATGCTTCGTTTGCGTATCACCTGAGCACACCGCTTCCCGTATGAGGGGGAACCGAGGCCTGACGTCACCGCGCGATTTGCATATTCCTCTGTATATATGCCGCGCTTGCGCATTGGCGCGCCACAGTGCTGCAACGGAGAGTTAACGGAGATTCTCAACGCTAATCTGTCTACCTAGGTAAGCCTACCCACCTCTCTATCACTCTGTATATTTACATATACACACACACGTATGTGTTTTATATGTTCTTTATCTTTTTTGGCCTAAATCTTAATGTTTATCATAAAAAAACACATTCTATTACAAATGGTGGTCATTAGCCTTATCTCACTAGAGGAATGGCATTACATGTACTGGTAAGAATAGTAAGAAACGACAGGTTTGCAGATATTGACCAAGGATGCACTTTATTCGTAACGTGTAAGATCAGTGGCCTTTTTTTTGGCGCGCGCGAGGAAATCCAGTCGACTGACATATTTCCTTTGTTACGCCCCTTTGTGTTGCAAACGCATTATGCATGATAATTAGTTATGGGGGGCCTTTGGGGGCACTTTTACATATATGATTAGTAAGGAGTAGACAATTTCAGATGTTTACTGTGTTTTTTGGCTTTGGAGGGATCTCAAAACGTTTAAGGCTGCACTGGAGATAAAGCAGCGGGTTTGGGGCGGTGGTTCCTGAAGCGAGTCAGCTCAAATCTTTGTGCACGCACGTGTAGGGGCCCACAACATATCTGGAGATTTTTAAAAAAACATATATTTCCAAATAAAACCACAAATTCCACGTTTTTCGCAGCATAAGCTCTCTTCTCTCTCTCTGTCCAGATCATCATATTCATGGTTCCTCTTGGGTTCTGCTTTGCAGCCTCTAGCGTGGGAAGTGTCATTGTTATGTAAATGTTCACATTTTTGGCCATTTTTCTTTTAGACGCCATTGAGAAAGGGTGCGGTATTTTTTTTATTATTCAGTGTGGCAATGGTCAGCGAAATCAACGGGACGTGATGCAAATTGCCCCTAGTGCTTGGCTCTTGCTGAACAAAAGGACTCCATGTCTTTGCGGCCACAGGCGGTTTAGAAGGAAGGGCCCATGTTTGGGTGGATGAGGAGGTTTCTTAGACAAAAAGGTTTCTTAGGCAATAATCTAAATTTTGGCTTATAAATCTAATAATTTCTTTTTGTCTCTTTGATAGACACTCAACAATCATGTCTGACAAACCAAACCTGGATGAGGTCACCAGCTTCGACAAGAGCAAGCTGAAGAAGACTGAGACCCAGGAGAAGAACCCACTGCCATCTAAAGAAAGTAAGGCCGAAGTGCATATTTGAACCCTTACGTTACATAATCGTGTTGATCAGTGCCAGAAGACCTCATGCTGGAGATATTCGACAGAGTGTCGAAGCTATTTGCAGCAGGATTGTGCAAGATGCTTGCTAAGTTATGCAGAACAGAATGGGCGTGGGCAGTAGCAATGGTGGAACCTAATTTTTCTCCTTCCTCTTCTTCTTCCACAGCCATTGAACAGGAGAAGCAGGCGTCATCATGAAGCCCCCAGACCACCATCATGCACTGTGCACACCCCATTTCCCTGCATTGCCTTCTTTTCATTCACTTCTTTTAGCTGTATAACTTTGTAACCGAAATGTTGAAAAAGAGAAAAAAAAATGTTGAAAAAAAAGAGCAAACCTAAAGCTGCCATCAGTGTTGGATGGAATTGAAATCAGCCTCCACCAACAGCCAGAAGAAGAATCTCCCCCCGCCCCCTTCTCCAAACCAGCAATGAAAGAGAATGCTTCTAACTCTCGGAGCATGTAGCTTGGATCCACCTAGTGTCCATGGCGGGCTACCTCCTTGTTGGCCTCAGCTATTGGCATAGAGACAGAAAAGGGCAAAGGACAAGGGGGCGTGGCCTTGGGATGTGGACGTTTCCAAATTTTTATCAACCAATCGAGGCGTGGCTTTATGTCGACGTGTGACCTGCTCACCAACATGAGGCGTTGTGTTTTTTTTTTTTTTTTTTTTTTTTTTTTTTTTTTTTTTTTTGAGAA
>JBBPDA010000081.1:29940352-29956998 GCA_037974385.1 Arnoldichthys spilopterus
TAAAGCTGCTTTGTGACAACGTCAGTTGTAAAAAGCGCTATACAAATAAACTTGACTTGACTTGACTTGACTTTTTGTAAATTTGCAGTTCCTATTGTAAATTGCACAGTTCCTTCTTTATGTATGTTTTATACAGTTTGTACAGTATAGTATCTGTACAATTATTTGTAATATTGTAATTGTGTTTGTACATTGTATATATATCATGGCTACTTGTACCTATTTTCAATAGGATCAATAAATTTTTATCTTTCTGTCAATCTGTCTGTCTGTCTGTCTGTCTGTCTGTCTATCTATCTATCTATCTATCTACCAAGCTGAAACACTACTTATGACTTAAGTATAAAGGGGAGGGCGAACTGCTGGAAGCTGAATAGATACATGTAAATGGTTTCATTTTTGTGAAGCCACAAGAAAATAAAATATTTACAGACAAAATACAGGCTGTTTTGGCACTTTGTTTTATATAGCATGTGGACTGGAGAGTGAATAGTACTTTTTAAACTTTTGTAACTTAAATGATGTTCCAATAAAATCTTTTTCACTCTGTTGGTTGAGCTTTCTACACATGAGCTATTCAACATCACCTTCTCACTCAGTGTACTACCTTTTGATGGAGACAGATGATAGATAGAGAGTACATAGTTTGGTAATAATCTAAGAGAAAGACTTGGTTAGACTTGGTAAAGACTTCATTAGCCTGAATAATATTTAAAAAAAAGCTTGTCCTTTAATTCTTGACAACTGCTGGCCATTATAAATGAATATTTACAAACCCTTATGTCCACAAAAGTTGGGATTTTCTTTAAAAGCATTACAACTATCAAGTTAAATGTGTTTTGTAAATATAATCAAATTTAGAATTTGATGCCTGCAACACACTCATTGGGGCGGAGCAAAGTTAGAATTAAAAATTTATAAAATAGACAAGTAACTCATACTGTACATAATATTGTGAAAACATTCAAGGAATCTCAGTCCCTGTAGAACAGGTTAGAAAACACTGCATGAGAAACTGTCATGCTACTGTGATAAATACAGCCACATGGGCTGAGCGGGACTTCGGATGACTGCTTTCTTTTAACACAGGTCGTCACTGTAAAAAGAAATGGAACCTGAAAGTCTACTACAGAAAGAAAAAGAAAACTTTAATTCTATACAGTAACACAGCTAAGTTCTCTTGAACCAAACTCAACTTACATGGACTAAAAGACAGTGGCAACGTGTGTTGTGCTCAGATGAGTCCATATTTCAGCTAAAGGAAAAATTTACTTCAGGCTCTGTGTGCCAAGGATGAAATGGACCTTCCAGACTGAAGCAAAATGTGCTAAAGCCAATATGTTATGGTATTGCACGAGGGTATCAGTGCCCACAGCATGGGTGTGAAGGTCCTGTTGACGCATAGGCCTATTTTGGGATGTTAGAGAAATTTTCTTGGCATCTTTTCCCAGGCATCCCATGGTAATTTTAGCAAGACAGTGCCATACATCCTTCTGCATGCCATACAACAAAGTGACTTAGACACAGTGTGTGTGTGCTTGACTGAAATGCCAGCAGTTCATATCTGTCTCCTAATGAAATGTACATTTAAGTTCATCACTGAATACACTGGTAATATACTTTCAATTAATTAACAAATCAGAGCCTTTTTTTCTGGAAAAGAGGTTTGTAGATTATAAGTGGCTATGCTTTTTAAGTTAAGAAAATGGTTATAAATGTTTTAACGAGGAAAAGGAAAATGTTTCAAACCAAAATTGTGTAATTACTGTACAATATTATTGATCTCTATGTGAATACATAAAGCTGATTAGATAAGTAATAACACCACTCAGAACAGAACATTTTAGTGACATTTAAATAAAAAGAACCAAAACAATTATTCTATGACTTTAATTAATATTTTACAAAATTAATCACGTTATAACTTCTGGTTTACCTGGTATATGCACATTCCACCCCACCCATGTGTCCCTACCAAATTTAAAGTCTAAACTATGACTTTGCTAATTATTATAACGTAACACATAATATATATAGCATCTTTATAAAATCCCAAATCACATGGGATTAGACTTCAGTTTTTTCTGAGATGTGTAATATGACCTGAATGCATATAACCTCCAAAGTCCTGCACAACATAACTAAATCCACTGTCATTTATCATTCCTTCATCTTTTATAAATGCGCATCATTCTTATAACCACTGAACGCTGAAATGATAATCTGTCCCGCCACTCTCTGCTCTCTGCTGGACATTCCATCTGTTGATCAGGATGGCGTCCCGAATTAGCTGAGGTAAACAGAGTACTGAGCACTTGTTTCCATGGCAACCCCACTTGCAGGGCAGAAAGCATCGGAGCTGAAGTCACTTTTGCTGTGAATCAAAAACACAGTCGCTTCTGTGCCTGGTCACGCCACACAACTCTGTCACAGGAAGCTCTCGGGCAATGGAGAGTGTTGCATATCGCCTGAAAGGTTTTCCTTTCCCACCACAAAGCTGCAGTTAGCACCTCCACTCACATCCCTGTCACTTGGTCATAACAGCTTATTGATGAACCATCACATGTCCTCACATATGCATAATGCTCTTCAAGTGACAGTAATCGTAATCGATCAGTCATGACATGTTTGGTGTCTGAAGTTTGTGTCTTTTATTTACACTGGAGCTACAAGGCTCATGTCACCAATAGATATTTATAATGTCTAATTATGATAGTGCAAATTTCTAAACATCTAACACTCTTCCCTTAAACCTCATATAGATGTTAAGAAAGCTCAGATAGACATGCTCATGTGGTTTCTGACCATAAAAGTATTGCAAAAACATGGACAAAATAGGTAAGATGGGGGGCTACCACTGTTTGTAGGTAAGCAATGTAGTTTTTATTTTTTTACATTTTTATTGATAACAGTATCATATCGTATCAGAAAACATAGATTAGAATACTCAACCACTCAAGGCAGTTAGATTCAAGTGTACAATAGTTAGGTATACAGTTGGTGATCTTTTGCACAACTAAGAAAGTTAACAATCAGTGATTGACCACAAGATAAAGGGGGAATTGTGTGATCTGTTGTTTTGGTTAACTAGCCCTTTAATATCCAAAAATACCTTTAGGTGATAAAATTATTAAGAAACTACCAGTCGAGAGGTGCTCAGACACATTGCACCTGATTGTCATAGTCAGCAAATAACCTTCTGATGAATAAGTGCTCAAGACACCCCAAAGCTGCATTGTAGCCCTAACCCAAGTCAGCCAATGAGGGCAATAAAATTCTAATACATTTCTTATCTACATTCCTGTGTTTGCTTTTGTCTTGCACTTCTTCTTGGAGTTTTTAATGCCAAAAAATGTAACATCATTATCAAAAAAACCTGTTTTTAGTCTGAATGAAAAAAATAACCAAATAAACATTCTATATTTTTTGGTTCTGCCAAATCTAAAGATTTTAATTAAAACTGAATAAAGATTCAGAATCTTTTGCTTTAGTCATCAAAAGCAAATATAAAAGGTCACAAGGTCACTTACAAGGGAACTGATTCTGAAAAAATCAGCAGATTTGGAAAAAATACAACAGCATAATCCCACCCCGCACTTCAGACCACTTTCCAAAGCCACTCCCCCAAAACACATGAACATTAACTGCCTTATTGCTGATGGTGACAGGCAGGTCATCCAACCATTTAATTCAGGACAAGTTAAATGATTGGACTGGCTTTTTATAGCCTAGCGGCTGCTACAAACAAGTTCTCTTGTTTCTTGCCAGAGCATTTAATTTATTCATTGCTTTCTGGATGTATAGAGGATTTCAAGAAATATAAAAAAAACTTTATTAAATAAATGTACCTACCATACTTTTAAAAAGAAAAAAGGCCTGCTTCTACAGGAGTGTGAATTTAGCATGTTTTACATTTTTGCAATTTCAACTTTGAGGATAATACAGCTAATTAGCCTACCTAACCTTGCTGAACGGTGAGTTAATGAAATAGAGAACTCATGTACATAAGAGTTTTCATGCATGTTAAACAGTGCTAAATTTATTTGGTACTATTTTTACTATCAATAACTTGCATGTACTTCACTGTCATGAATGGGTTTTAAAAGCATATGTTTCAGGCAAAAAACCTATAGTAAATCATTGTTTTAAGCATCAGACAGAGTAGTTGTAGCCATTTTATGTACTATGTGAGGGAGCTTTTTTAGGTATTAAACACATGTCTGGCTCCTATCACCACAGCATGGAACAATTCCAACTTTCTTCAGAATAAGACATTTCACAACAGCCTACCCCAACTACAATTTTGTATTCATCTTAACCTTTTAATTTTACAGTTTTAAAAGTGAAAGTTCCTTTTCAATGACTTTCAAACAGCAGTTAGCTTGCATGAGCATTAGGTGTGCATAAAATTAATTTTTGCCTCCATGATGCCTAGTCTTCATCCCAATTTATTTCTAATCCACCCATGGCAATTAATTTGCTTTGGAACTTGCTTTAACCTCCTGTTAAAACCCCTGATGATCAGAGCCAGGACGTGACTTTGGAAGCGTTTTTAAGGCTGCAGGGTCAGCTGTGTTATGATTTGGTGTGTTGAGTTCTCTTCTTGCTCTTGAGTCTACATGAACACAGCTTGGGGCTTTGGCGGCTCCCTAACTCCATTATGGCCGAGAGACAGGTGCTGATGTTCCATGGGCAGCACTCAGCATGCCCTCTTCTCTCCATTAGCTAGAGCCTAATGTTGATCAATGGAGCGGTTGTGGGGTGGACAGTGCTCTGCTGATTTAATGCATTGACTGGCAAAGAAGAACAATCAATAATGTTGACTGGCACACTCAGAATAAGAGCTGTAATGGGTGATTGTCCCAGTAGTGGAGTCATCAGGATATAAATAAAAAAAACATTTTTCTGTATGTGTTTTTGAGTAGGTGTGTGGGTGAGGGTGTGTTTATAAGTGTATGTGGGAGTTCACAGGTTGTGAAATTAGAAAACAATGTACTTACCTTGTGCACACCTACATTTCTGCTGGCTCTTCTTCTCCAGTTGTCAAGTCTAAGCTTAAAAAGCATTAAGATATTGTTCAGCCAAACAACAGTCAGTATAGCTAATAACACGCTTACGTTGTCAGTTTGCATGATTTCCTGCTTAATTACAATGCATTGTTTGAATCATCCCATGATACAAATTTGTGCACACATCTATTTTCAATTGGTCTATGTCCATTGGCTTCCATTCAGGCATGACATCACTGCTTTGTCTACACACTGTTAAGTTAAAAGCTCAAGCAGTTCTTGTTGTGTTGTCAAAATTAGTAAAGCATGGCATTCGATTATTTCTTCTAAAATTATATATGGTCAAACCATTCAAATTTGAGCAGTGATTTATTTAAAAATACAGAGGAAATATGTGAAAAGATTACAAACGGTAGACTAACTGTAGCCTTCTGTAGCTTGCTTACAGGATTATCTTGAGGTTCCACAGTTTTGACCAAAATCTAAAGTATTTCCAGACAGGGCTTTTTAGATCAGCTTAAAAGTGAAAGTAAAATTGTGTGACTCTTGTCCATCCTGTCCATCCTTGATTTTGTAATCAAGTTGTAAAAAAACATTCAATCATGAAAGATAATATTTGATTGTGAAAAAAGCAGCACTATCTTGGCTGTGAGCCTCACAGGTTTTTGCATGGGCCTGGGCCACTGTTTTCATAATCAAATATTATCTTTCATGACTAAATGTGTTTTTACAACTTGATTACAAAATCAAATGTAAAATATAATTGGCAGCACTAGCTTGTTGTAACATATTGCTTGATTGAACAACCACAATATCCCCTTTCATATAAAAATACAACTTTGTTCACACCTAGCCCAGCAGCAAAATATAATCTAAAACAATATTGCTATCTTTCAGATATTGTTCAAACAAACAAATTAACTCTGTGGCTAACAATGTTTGAAAGGTAATCTTGCCAGTTAGCATGATTTTCTGCCTAATTACAGAATTACGATTCATTTTTAAGTTCTTTTGTGCTTTTTGTCTTATTCATCCATCCCACTAGCTTTCAGACACTTTTTCAAACAGCTGGTTCTACTAGTTGTTAAGCTATAAGCTAAAGCAGAATTCTTTTTGAGCTACTGTCAACCCAAAAATGTGTGTCTCTCAGTGTGGCTAACACGGTTTGCTTGATTTCCTGCTAAGTGACAACACTGCTTCTACATACTCAAAAGAACAGCTTAGTTGAACCATTGTAGGTAGCTTTCAGATTGCAATTCTGCAGTCATATCACTAATGCTATTTATGTTCTGCACAACAATTTGCTAATGCAGCAGCAAATGCTTACGCAAGTGTATGCATGTCTGTCTGTAAACTAGGTTTATGTCAGACCACAGACACGCCTGTGTCTGCAGCTCCTCTGTTTTCTTCCTCAAAATAACACACGTACCCTTTGTGCTTGGCTTGAAGGTGAGAAACCTTGTCACGTCCTTGACTGATTCTGGAGATACATATTAGAAATTCCCTATAAAAATGTTTTTGTTTCCTCTGTATGTACTTGATAGGCAATATATGCATATATTTTGTGTATTCTCTTTGTGTAATCTCAAAGTTAAAGACCATTTCTGAGGCCGTTTTGTCATTGCACTCTTTGCACAATGTTAATCATTCAGAAACGGATGTTGTTACACATCCTGAAACTCAAGTCATTAAGCATTTTCCCAAGAGATGGAGGCATCTTTGGCAAAGCTCCTTTTAAGTTTGAGACCACTGTCTAACACATTGGCATTAGTCACTTCGAAGCAGTATGTCTGGGAGAGAGAGACTGTGGTCTTAATTACCCGCTAGCTGTTTAATAGCAGTGCCAACATCAGGCCTCACGTTGGAGGAGGCTCTAATTAGAGCAGTGCAGAAGGCAGCAAGCGCGTTTTGTCTCATGTGATGCATGGCCTTTGATCAGTGCTATCTGTTGAAATAGGCTGTGTTTTGAGTTCAGTAGCTTCAGCCACACCCTGACTGAATGAATCTGGTTCAGTTCAGTTAGGGCTGTAAATGTGCCAAGGCATCAAGTGGCTGTAGTATTTCAGAGCTCCAGTTAACCCTTTGATGCTGGGGCATTTCTGCATTTTGACCCTTTACTGCAACAACCCCTTTTCTTTTATTGGCTTATTTTTTCTTAACTGCAATGTACTGTAAATGTGCTTGTTTGTTCCTACTTAAGAACCTGTACTTTTTACACATCACATGATATGGGCCTAGTCTCTGGTGCCCTGTGTGTATATTTCTTTTAAATAACCAGAACAGTAAAAACAGTTTAGATGCAATCAGTTTTATATCAAACAATATAATTGTTGCCAAATGCAACAATGAAACTGCAAAATGCACAGGATGAGAGTAAGAAAATGCATTATTGGGCACATTGGACTTTTTTCTTTTTCCGGAAAGTGTATATAGAACATGTTTCTGGAACGGCAACATTTTTTAGATTTTTCTTTTAATTCACATACTTTTGAAATAACAATTTTAAAAGGAAACACATTTATGTGAACATCATTCACATTTTTATCGTTACTCTAATGAGCAAAGGGTTGGCACAGTGGAAGCACCCCCTACTCCTACACCACCAACCAACACAAACGGTGATGGCTGGTTAAAAGGGTGACAGCATCTTCCTTAGTCCCCTCTTTAAAAAGATATTGTCAATATAATTTTTATTTTTATTTAATTTAGTGTAGAGCCATAGTATAGGCTGTTTTAGGGCAAACATTGAACATTTGGACAGTCAAGACACTTCAGACATAGTATTTTCTTAACCTGTCAGAGTGTAAAACTATTCAGCCATGTTGGAAAGCGCAGGCTTGACATAGGGATGCTGAAAAGCTGCTTAATATACTTTAACTCAAAGCCTAAAGCTAGAATGTAGGACTGCAAAAGTCACAAGTGTGCAGTCATAGCTGACTGAGCTAGCTTGAGCCACTTTCTGCCTGACACAAGCTATTTTTTTATTAGAAATGGCATTGTGTTATTTGTGCCACAGGCAATTTAATATTTACTTCTCATAATTTTTGTATTTGTGTGAGTTGGCAGCACCCAATACCTGGAATGCAAGAGTATTTGTGAGCAGGGAGGTGTGTTTATATGTGATTTTCTTGTAGCCTTTAAATTGATGAATCATCCCAGTGAATCTTCACTTGTATCCTTGAATGTGCAAGTTTGCTTACAAGAAAACACTCTGTATCTTTTTCCTGGAATAAGAAGATGTTTTCACTTTAGTAAAACAGGCTTACTTGAATCCATGTGGCTTTACTTAATATCTACTGACGCATAGACACAAGCTTTTCAGTATCACATACAACCTCTCAGTGAACTAGTAAATCATTCAGCTTTGCCACTAAGCCCAAGTGTCTTAGCAGTACAATTAGAAAAAAACTTTATTATTTAATTTACTTAGCCCATTTAGACTAAATGAAGTACATGCTATAGCCTTGTATACTGTTACTACATCTTTCTGCTGGAAAAAAATGGAATCCCAGGCCTAGAAGAGAGGCGACTAGTAATAGAAGCAAAGTCAACTCATCATCCTGCACAGTGTCTGAGCGTTTCTAGTTCGTGTATCCTTGGTATCCTGACCTTAGCCTTATTCCTGACCTTGTCCTTGATGTCCAGTTTGCTCCTGTTTGACCCTTGCCTGCTGTGTTTGACTACGTGTTTGGATCTCCCTCTTGGTTTTGTCTGCCTGGCTTTCATTAAAACAACTTTAATTGCACTTACATTTGCATCCATGACTCCCCCTATCGTGACATTAGGCCTGCTGCTAATAGTGTGCTGTGTTCTGATCAAATGTCAGAATCTTCCAGTTGAAATGTCCAATTTCTGATGACTTTCCAGGGACACGACACAAAAAGATACCACAGATACCATAGCTAGCTACACAATAAGACTGGTGACATATTTTGACATCGATTTACATGCAGAACAGGTTTTAGTGTTTGAATTAATTACAGAAAAATATATTTCATGCATCCTTTTAGTTATCAAAACATAACCAACACTTACTTACACTAACTTAAAAAAAAGCTGTAGCCACTTAAGACTCTGAGGATCTACTGTTCCAAACTTCATTTATTTTGAAGCTCTGATGTCATCAGTGATAAAGTCTGTGTACTGCTACCTTTTATTGTTAGTCATTGATTCTGTAGAGCCACAACGTTATTTGTAAAAACTGCTATAAGTAAAACTGACTATACTGACTATATATGAGTAGTTGATGGTTTATCATTTACTCTTTGTCAGTGCTCCCATTGTTATGTGGTATCAGACAACTGCTTCTCCATGAAGTAGGCACAGATGGATTATCCCCTAGTTTACAAGTAGGAACTGTGAGTGGAACATTTTCTAGTAGGAGGATGAAAAATCTGGACTTCTGACTTGTCTGCAACGCAGCATTAGCCCACTGCTAAGCTAGAAATCTTACTGATTTGACTCTATTAAAGTCTCATAATATATGAGATCAAGACTATTGTACTCATTTAGCATTTAAGCTAGCATAATATTCATTCATTTGACCCCATTTGTGACTTATTTGCATCAGATTTAGACAAAGGTGCTTTAGAAACTCTGTTTCACATTATTTGCTTTGGGGGTAGAGCTTATCTCTTTTGACCATATTGGCTAGCCTATAGCAGATCAAGGTCAGCTATGCTATCAATGCCAACACCATCAACACCATTTCTTTGGCTACTCACCTTACAGAGGAATGAAGAAGTTTATAAATGGACATGATAATCAGTAGCAGAAAATGTTTTTAGTAGACGTTAATGGGTAATCCTGGCCCCTTTTGTCTTTAAGGTTTATAAAAGACAGGTAGGTTCAAAATCTTGAGCCTCAAGAGAATTACAGCACTATAGCCATTATCACAATTACCGAAAGCTCAGAATTCAGGCCTCATTCAAAACAAGGGCAAAACAGGAAGTAGCTATTTTTAACCTTTCACTCACTTCTGAGGTAGACATTTCTTAGGCAAATATATCCTTCAAACCTATGGGGTCCTGTTAAGACAGTGAGGAAGACCACCATGGAGCTGACTATTTCACTATTTATTATTTCGTTCATGGTGGCACAAAGGCAGGAAGTGGCATAATTTCAGATCAGGGTCATTGTGTTCATTACTTAAGAATGCAGTGACCACCAAACAAGATATCTGAGGGGGAAGGAAGTGTCCTCTTCAAAACCAGGCACACACCAGGCAGTACTGAAAGCTACAATTAGGGATTTCTGAAAAACAAAATGGTATCTTGAGCATGGAATTTGCAGAGGCTAGCATAAGCGTTTCCTCCACATTAGTGTCTAATCTGAGTCTCATGTAGGAAATTTAATGCTGCCAGCACATTAAAAGCAGTAAGAAGAAAGGCTTGCATCTGGGAGTGCGTGTACAGACGTGTACATACACACACACACACAAACACGCTCGTTCTCTTGAGTTTGCAAGTGCCTAGGCATGCCAGGAATTTCAAAACAGATGTTGTTTTGTTGTAGGTAAGAGTAAATCCTCTCACTGATACACAGTTAGCATAGTTAAGTCTGAAGTTTACAGCGTGGGCAAAGTGCTTGGGCAAGCCTACTGAAAAACTCTTAGGAGTGCAACTTAGTTGGCAGAAGAGTTTTTTTCTGATGTAGGAATATGAATAAATGATTCAGCAGCAGATTAATTATTATTTATTATTACAAATGATTAATTATTATTAAATGTAATGAATAAGATTACATTTACCAGAATTATCATTGCAGTGAAATTTATCATTTATTTTTATAATGTTTCAAATGTACATTTTTAAAAAACGGCATTTTAGCATAGGAGTCCTATTTCACCTAAACATTATGCTTTTCCGGAATTCAATTTGTGCATCAAATATTGGTCTAATCCAGTTTAAATCTAATAATCTGTCTGTTGCCATACAAATTTTTTTTATACAATAGATAGATAGATAGATAGATAGATAGATAGATAGATAGATAGATAGATAGATAGATAGATAGATAGACAGATAAAATGACGCTGATTATTACTATTATTATTATATCTATTATACTTCAGGAAGAGTGTCAACCTAAATCATATGTAGTAATGATTTACTCTAAAATTCATATTGTGAAATAAGCAAAGCACTACTTCAATGAAGTAGTACACAAGAAAGTTTTTCTGCCAACAGAAGGTCTCTTCAGTTACAGAGGAGAGCATGAAAACAATATAACATTACTTGTGTTACTTATTCCTGTCCAAATGTGTAAAACAACAACCTACACTTGAATATTTTTTACTGTGGTCCATGTTTCTCCCAATAGCTGGCCTGCTTTAAAAAAGGCTTTCTTCAATAGGTTTTCACAGAGGGAGAAGTCATGCTTTCACTTCCCCCATCGTCAGTGTGGCCGCTATAACTGGGACGTTGTCTTGTGTTATGTAGTCACACACCCCCTCTGGCGACTGCTGGTGTGTGTGTGTGTGTGTGTGTGAGACACTGTCTGTGTGTGCAAAATGGTGGCAGGGCTCTCGCCCTATCAAAGAATGGCCTGTCATCTGAGGTCAAAGAGGAACAGGAAGTTCAAGGGTGTCTCGCTGCAGAATGGAGTCTTTTGTGTCAGGGGTATCGCTCATTTTCTTTCAATCTCTCTTCCTCTCCACTTCCTCAGGGGATCAGCAACAGGCTTGGTCCAGTCTGGGCACTGTTGCCATGGCACCACTACTTCTGCTAGACTGGCATTCAATACAAATGGCTTGTAGGCTGTGATGTGGCTAGAACGATTTCTCCATTTATGATCTCAGATCAGTTTTATGGTCTTCATGAATGTGTCTGCAGATGCAATGTGGCCAACCCCCAAATAAACTCAGGTTGTCACTGTTGTTTGGAATGATATAGCTTGATTTCCCCATTAATTGCATTTACATTTGATTTACATTCTGCCTCAACAAGTTTAAGTCAGAACCTCTGACTTTTTCTACATGATTTTTTTTATCAAGGCATGGCAAAAATGTATTTTTTCTTTTTACAGCCAAACAACAATAAACAACCTTTCATAAAAATCAAATCATAATAAAAAAATCTCTTCTGCTTACAGACCCGATTGTAACTTAAGAACCCACACTAGAAAATGAAAAATGATCAATATCAAATTAAGCCATGCTTTGTTTTGACTTTTAAAGGGAAAGTCCTTTAACAGTCATTTAATTGTGCACTGATTCAGTCTTCCCCAGCTTGCCCTTTTGGCACCGATCTGGAACAAACAAAATCCTGATTATTATCAGTTTGGGTACAGAACAGAACCAATGGACATATTCAGCCAGAACCTTATTACACTACAAAGAGGTCTTTAAAGACAAAATATGGATGGCATCATCATGTACTCTTTATACTGTGATATACTCTGGGCCCTGATGCACCTTTAATGCATGAAATAACTTTACTTTGCTGCCTCCTTTCTTTTGTACTACTAGTAGAAACAGAAGTAGCTGAAGAAGTTGTAGTAGTGGTTAGTAGCAGCAGCTTTTGTATGGTTGTTGTGGTAGAAGTAGCATCACCACAAATAGTAGTAGTATTACTAGTAGCAGTAGTATTGGTAGTAGCAACATTATTAATAGTAGCAAGAGTATTAATAGTAGTAACAGTGGCAGAACTAATAGTAGCAGTAGAAGTGGTAGCAGCATTAGCAGCCCTACTATTAGCAGTAGTATTAGCAGCAGCACTAGTAGTAGCAGTGGTAGAAGCAATAATAATAGCATTATTAGTGATAGTGTCTTATTTGTTAATGTGAACACACTCAATCATACACAAAGTGCACCACAACAAAATGTGACCTCTGCATTTAATCCATCGCATATACACACGTGGAGCAGCGGGCAACTATCAACAGAGCCCGGGGAGCAGTGGTAGATGGTACCTTGCTCAAGGGTACCTTAGTGGTGCCCAGGTCAGGACTTGAACCTGCAACCTTCAGTTCACAAGAGCAAGGTCCTAACCACTAGACCACCACTAACAGCAGCAGCAGTAGTAGTAACTGCGTGTGAGAAGCAATGCAATTGTGCAGTTTGGGTTTTGTGTGTACCGGAGTAAACTGTCCTGTAAAGTATGTTTTAGGGCTACATTATCTATGACTCATTACAATGAGCCACATATAATGATTCACTAAAGGCAGGGAGGGATGAATGAACTTTGAACTTGAAGTTTGTTTACTGTATAAACAAAAAATCTAGGCGACCCCATTTGACTTCAGACTAAACATGTTGACGTAGCCATGTAACACTGTCAGTAACAAAATTGCAAATAGTAACAGTAACAAATTAGAGGTGGATCAAATGCCCTGTAAGTGTGACACACATTTAAGCTAACAGATAACATTATCTCAATTCCAGCACCCAGTGTACATAAGACTAGACACGTCATCACAGGTGTGACCTGTTTTTTCTGTCCTCTGCTGATCATGGGAAAGCTCCACATCTGAAACCTTGCTGGCACTCAGTTTCCTCCTCTATGAATACTCTTAGATGGTGTTTTTTCTTTAGGGGCATCTTTGTCAAAGTTGTCAAAATGTCATACAGTATCTAGTGTCTGTCATGACACTACAATATCTAATTAGAAGTCAGAGCATGAAAGCTATTGTTTTAGTTACTGTTCTTTTTCTGCCACATTTTCAAGTTACTCTATTTCTACTTGTTATCATTTTTGATAAATAAAGGCTGATTGCAAAGCACTTCTGGTTTCCAGATTCCAGTGTTGTAAGTGTCACTATCACTTGGCAAGTTGTTTATAAATCCAAATAACTTTGGCTTTGAAGGATGACATATGAAACTTTGGTAATTTCCTACCATATCCGATTTTTTTAAAAAAAATAAAAAATTTGGGCTTTTATTGAGTTCCAGTTTCAGGAAATTAAAATTTTACTATTCATACACCATACTGGATCAAAAACAGTCAAAAGAATTTGAGATTTAAAAAATGCAGAAGATATAAGTAAACCTGACTGCAGCTTGCAATGTTACATGAAGTCATGCTTAATGTTGGCAAATTTGGCTAATTTACAACAATGTTGGTACACATAACTATGGCCACATTTAAAAAGTCAACATTTTGAGTTGGCCCCTTTTTAGTAGCTAGTCAGTTAGGTTAATTAATGTTAGCTATGCCAAGGAACATATGATGCCTAAACTCATCTCAACATGTCTTTTACATTTAACCCACCTTGGTCAATAGAAAAGAGAGTTTGGTAGTAAAGCTCACCCACTGAAAAAAACTAATAGTTCTACTTAGCCCAAAGTGATACCTATTAGGATGTTTTCTTTGTCACCCTTTCTTTCACTTGCTCTCAGTCTCTCTCCTGACATAGTACCACCATGTAAAGTGCATATGTCTAAACTGAATTTTATAAGAATAATGAATAATGACCAGGTCTGCTAATACAAACATAACTGAAAAGGTCACAGTGCAGAAAGTAGACTGTAGACAGGAAGTAGCTTTTCTTAAATCATAATGTGCATTTACAGGCAGCACATCATGGCCTGAGTCAGAGAATATCATGTGACTGACTGCACATCCTGGTGATAATTTGATGGCCTAGTTTTTCTTAAGTAAACATATTTAAGCCTATACGGATGGAGAGTGCATCTTATTGTTAATCACGTGACCAGCATGAAAAGTTGTTACCATGTAAGGAAAATATAATAAGTATCAATTTATGAGTATTACTGTTATTGTTGCCTACAAATTATAGTGCTACACTCTTGCCTGGAGGGGAACAAGATGACTCCCACCTTGGCCTCCTGCTCTGTCAAGGTGAAAGCAATGTGTTTCTGCACTCCACTTCCTCTTAGCCCTCAGTGGAGCTCAAGCAGGTAGAAACTTGCGCATGAAAGTAAAGATAAGGCCCCATCGATAAGTAGGGAAGTGGAATATTACTGGCACACCAGCTGAGGCCTTAAACATGGGAAGGCCTTGAAGAACCCACTGGTAAAAACAATGCCCTTCACACGTAGAGTTAAGTGGACTGGACTCTTCTTGCTACCTTTGAACCAGGAAGTGTGCTTGGTGGGGGCTGATTGCACTTCCTGTTTTAGTGCGCATTCTTTGGCAGCAGAACAGAGTACTGAGTGTTCTTTTTTCCCCTCTTCTTTATTTCCTCCCTGCTAAGCTGGGTATCAAAGGTGAGGTGCAGATGAAAGAGTAGCTGTGTGCGGCCATTGCTTGTGCAGTAAAACCACTGTGAACAAATGAAAGGTTTAATTACTGATTGGCTTTGTACTGGCAGCCATTAAGTTTATCATGTTTATTTTCTAAAATGTGAGTAAAAATCATATAGTGCTCTTTACTATCTAAAGGGGGTGTTTTTCTAAAAAAAAATGTGGTTAAAAAATGGTTATTGGTGGCACTAAACAAAAGCGGGATATAATTTTAATCACATTGTAACTCTTTGAAAAAGTCTGTTGAACATGCAAAAATGTTTTCTAACCATACACTTGTGCTTGTAGGTAAATTTTACTTTACAAACTTACATTTGATCAACATAATTACTGACTATAAAGACAAAAAGTAATAAAAAATGTCTATGTTTTTAAAATTTAGAAGTACATAGAAAGTACATAGTAAATAGAAGTGAAATAGAATTTAAACCTGTAAATACAGCAGTGATGATGAGCTTTTTGTTTAATCAGATGGAAAGTTTGGGTTTCTGCATAGCAACCATTACTATGTGGGCAAAAATTGATGCATTCCAGGTACACCATAAACACCCTATCACCCATGTGGGATGTCAATAGCAATGACCTAGCAACCAGCTGGGATACAATAACATCCACTTAGCAACACCCTACCAATCACCTGGAACACCAATTTAGCAATCCCCAATCAGTCTGGGATCCCGTTGGAATCGATTAGCAGCACACTGGTAACACCACCTGAACCAGCACCTGAAACAACATAACAACCACCTATTAGTAACATAGCAACCGCTTTGAAAAACCCTAGAAACCACTAAGCAATTCCACAGCAACCACATCATAGGATTTGCCTAGTAACCATTCCACAACACATTAGCAATAGCAGGGAATTGCTTAAATTGTTCAGTCCCTCTAGTTATCTCATTATGTAACTTTGTAATTAATTGTCATTACATTTAATTAATTAATTAATTAATTATTACACAAAAGTAGAATGACAGTAATAATCAAAACTTCCCCAGTGAATTAAATGTTTTTTCTTTTCCACAAAAGCCAAATAAACTGCAATGATATATTTTAGTGTTTTTCTATCAGAAATTATATTTTATGGTGAGGTATCTGTAGCTTGTACTCTTCTTTTGACTAAGACTTAGAACGCTTCAGCCATTTTACAGCTGGCCCTTGAATAGGAGTCGAAACAAAGTTAATCCAACGGCCATCAGCAGCTGCTGCTCCACCGAAAGGGAGCTGGCCATTTCTTAAAGGAGAGTTCTGGAGCACTGAGGGGGAGGAGAGACCACAGCCCTGGCCTTGTGTCCGCTTTTTGTCTAGTGTGTCCACAAAAAACACCTCCCTTACAAGACGTGTGCTTGCCCTCCTATACACGCACACACACACACACACACACACACACACACACACACACACACACACACACACACACACACACACACACA
>JBBPDA010000081.1:29957098-29976382 GCA_037974385.1 Arnoldichthys spilopterus
AAACCAGGAGCAACATTGAAAGACCTGTCGGGATCCTTACTACTGATTAACGGAGCAACAGATGACACTGAGAAATATATGGTCAACAGCAGGGGTGTCCAATTCCGGTTCTGGAAGTCCATTGTCACACACAGTTTGGTGATTTCCCTGGTCAAACACACCTGATGCAGCTCACCTGTTGATTGCTAGATATAGTGATTGTGTAGTATGCCCGATGTAGTGATCGTTAGTGGGGACTACACTACCATGCTTGACACCGGCCCTTCAGGAACAGATTGGTACACCCCTGGTCTGTAGTATTTAATTGTAACTTACATAGTGCACCTACCTTTATGGTAAGTGGGAGTAATTAAAAGGACAATGGTTGTAGAGACAATATAGATGTTTAATAAAGTGATCAGTGAGCACATGTGGACCATTTAAAGATGCTTAATGAAGCATTTGTGCAGCAGGTGGAGCTAATGAGTTGTAGCTCAGAATTATCAAGTACGGCAAAACCTCTTCTCCATTCACAAGTGCTTACAGGGAGTAAAGTTTATACAGACAACATAACATGGTAAAAATTTCAGGACTGATCTGTTCTTCTGTTTTAAAGTGTATATTTATGTCTATAATCACTTGGCAATTTTTTATGTAGAAGCAGATAAACTGATGAAAAAGAAAATTGAATGAATTGCAAGGAAATTATCACCAAAAGCAAACAGAGTTAAAAGTCTGGTCAGTGAAGTCTGTAGTTTTCCGACTGAAAAACAATTGATAAATCAGTCTCTGATATCTGAAGCTGTTGTTATGGCAAAGTGTGGCTATTTAGAGTTATTCAAGAACCAGTTTTGCAATTTCTTGAACACTGATTTGAAACTTTATTTTGAATAGTCCATAATGTTTAGGTAGTTAGAGAAATGTATATTGCATGTGTATATGCCAGTGATGTAAAAGCTAGTCTACTAAAAAAACATCTTCACTAGTGCTGTAGGTACAGACCATTCAGGGACCTTTTTTGCTGTAGTGCCTTTTCACTCCTGTCTTCAGTTGGGCAGCTTTAGTGTAAATGACACACTTCTTATGTGCATAGTTGCCATCCTGTGTGGCTAGCTGCAGTCAATGTAAACACTCCTGTTTTCACTAACATGAAACAGAAGGAGGTTTAATTTGTCAAGTGTAAGACTTTTGATGCTTTTGTGCAGCATTTGTAGGTCCAATACCAGAAGCACAGGTCTCTTAAGCTCTGATATTAACTGAACATCCATTCAGCACATCCATTCAGCACAGCTCATCTACATAATCCCCTAAGTTTCCTGTTGCTTTTCTCATGCATATCTGTGCTGTTTCATGATGAATGTTTCATTCTAACTGCACATTATAACAGCTTTACCTACTTTGAAAAGACATAGAATGTAATACTTTTTACCCATAGGTTACTTGTAGAAAATGTCTTAGAAATGAAATGGCAGTCAGTTTATATTCAACTTGCTAGTGTTGTCAAATGAGATTTTAATTTATTTCTTAAATTTGATTGTATTTGTTTTTTTCTCTATACATCTTCTTATACTTTCATTCCTTTCCTAGACCGCCTCAGATAGCGAAATTACATTAAAGTGACTGGACTGTAGCAACTGTTTGCAAACAGGACTGTTTGTCACAGTGTATGCGGTTGACTTTAAATAAGGCAAATAAGGATGTGCATTGACTTTTTTTTTTGTATATACATGAATACCCTCAATAGGGATGGGACAATAACTGGTTATAATGATATACTGCAGGTGGAAAGCCCAGTGTCATTTTAATGTTAATTATAATGATATAATTCTATATATTAGCAATAATACAAAACAATTGGCACATGCGTCTGTAGCCAAA
Organism: Arnoldichthys spilopterus; assembly: GCA_037974385.1. Taxonomy (NCBI): domain Eukaryota; kingdom Metazoa; phylum Chordata; class Actinopteri; order Characiformes; family Lepidarchidae; genus Arnoldichthys; species Arnoldichthys spilopterus. Next base: position 29,958,956 of record JBBPDA010000081.1, read on the forward strand.
GAGTCAAAAATGTAAACTGCTCACTCCTTTTGGATGGGTATTACTCACAAGCGAACATGTGTGTCTGTTAACTTATGTAACAGAACTGTTGTTAGGTGTTGGTGGCGTTTCACTTGGCCTCACCCTCCAAGCTTTGGTAGTATTGTTTAACTGAGAGAGTCCTAGCTGGCAAGTGTAGAAGATGACAAATTTGGGGAGAAAATTGGTTAAATAAATAAATAAATAATATACATATACTTATAGATGTGGTGATAGTTTCACATTTATGTAAATTGTGACTTGGTAGTAAAGTTGATCAACTATTACCAAGTGTAATACCCATGAACAGATGTTTTAAATTGTGTTGAAGTCTGTTTTAAACATTTTTATATATTTTAACAAATACTGCAGTAATATAGAAAACTGTGATAATATTCATCACCATCATTCATCATCATGACTGGAAGTTCTCATACTGTCCCAGCTCTATTTTATAATTAAATTGATATTTTCTCATTTCTAATTATATATTATAATTTATTACATATTCTAACTTGTGGATAATAGTATTGACTACTTTGTGTTTTACCAGTGTACACAGCAAAATAAGCAATGGGGATGAATTGTAGGAGAATTTTTTGCCTAACTGTGTGTGAGGACTGCAGGATCTTTGGTTGTGAACTTTAACTTGAAAACAGTGCCTTGTGTTGACCTTTGCATAAATTTCTTTAGAGCACAGACAACTCAGAACTTATTTGGATGTACAGAAGAGAGGAGGTTGACCACAATAAAGGAAAATTTTTATTCCAACTCATTTTGGAACTTTTCTATTTGTTTATTAATCATGAAAAGCCCACTCAATATAAAAGGGCAGAGTTGTTAAAAAGTTGTGGTTTTCCTAAGACAGCAGTGATATACTGTACTCTTGTGGCATAATGTAGAACACAAACATTTTGAAACATTGGTAATATAAAATTATCATTTTTGAGAGAGTATTGCTATTTAAAAATATAAAAGGGGAAAAGAAACGAGAGACAACAAGGAACAGGTGATGAAGCGTGATGGGCTTGGCTACACACAAAACGAACACGACGACTTAAGCACATGGAAAATCAAAACAAACATGGACAGGACCTTGTGACAAAGGAAAACAGAACCAGAGAGACAAGACGGAACCTCACAAAAACACGGCCCCTTTAAAGCTGTAGGGTAACCTAAGACTTAGCAAAACCTTTTTTTTTTTGTTATTGCTTTGGTTTGAAAAGCTAAAAAAAACCTCATCTATCATTGACCATGGTTATAATTGGACACAAATTCCTTTTGATTTAGAATCTTATCTCATTCAGAGTGGGGGTCCCAGGATTGACATAAAGTAAGTGATGAGGCTTTGGAGAAATGGTGTCAAGTATGTGTACATTGTCCACCAGATGGCATCAAAAACCAGTGAAACTCAATGTGAAAACAGCAAACAGGAAAGCATATATTTATATCGGTTCTCTGTATGTTTTTGTCTATGGCCCTTTTTCACCTTCTTTCATCGTTGGAGTAGTTGCTGTTTAACCACCTTATGTATTTTCTACGTACTGTAGAAAATATACTGGCAGAATATTATCCTATTTACCCCAAATGCAGATGTCTTGTGTCAGTTGTAAGCCTCTTAGTTTTTTTAGTTATAAGGCAAATGTAGTTAAGATGCTGGTACCCCACCAGTCAGGATTGTGCAAACTGTATAAAACATCACCCAGATTTCCAGTGTTAGAAATCTGTTAGTTTCTTATTGAACTTGCTTTGGTTTGAGGTGAAAGTGTGATGGTTTAGTCCTTCAGTTTACATGATGCTAATTATTGAGTTGTAGCTTCTACATGTTAGCTACATTAGCCTTGTAGCTCCTGTGCAAATCTAAGCAAAACAGACAACAGACACAAAATATCTTGGCTGATCAGCTGTGAAGGGAAGTAAAAGCTGTAAATTTGACTCTTCTTTGGTCAAATTATTTCTTTTGTCTACAGTGCAAAAACAACTGTTTAACTCTGTCTAAGGGAACTGTAGAAAAAAGAAGAAAAAAAACACAAGAGACAAGCCATGTTGATCATAGAAAATATTATTTTACTAGAGAAGGTTACAAAAATCATCACTATACAGGATTCATAAAACGTTTGACTTTCCAAATAAAATGGACTATGAAACATCTAGGACTACAATTTCCATCAACGTACAATGGATTATTTTCTTCAAAGGGGACAGTTGGGGGTGGGAGGGAGGTCGAAGAGGGAAACGCGGTCTACCATAGTTCGTCAGAACAGTGAACTACACATCACCTATGGAACTGTAAATAAAAAAAAAGATTGAATATCATCTCTCCTTCATGCAATAACGAGGGAACGATAGAACATTCAGGCACACATCTTCTTATACAAAAACAGGGCAAAAAAGAAAATAAAGAAGTAGTGGGCACATCCCTGCAGTCACGTCCCTTTAACAGAACTGAACATACAGCAAGAAAAACAGTTTATATTCGGTAGTAAATACCACTGTATGTATGGACAATACTAACATGCTTAAGAAGTCTGAGACGTGAGAGAAAAGAGCAAAGAGTTAGTGTTAAAACGTATTTAAAAAGAGAGCGAACAAAAAGAAAACCACAAACTATGCTGTGAAAAGAAGGCTCAGTCATAATACTGTAAAATCATGGAATTATGGAATTCCTGTCATTTTTACGTGGCAGTCTTGGGATGACACATATCCACATACTGAAGAAAATCACTGATCAACTCACAAAAAATTCTTGGTAAATATCAAGCCAGCCATGAGAAGGTTCCACAAGAAGAAAAAACCACCAGAATCAAAAGCAAGTCTATAAACAAAGCTGAACATATCTTATATTCTTTAGTAATGCGCTGCAAATCCAATTAATGAGTAATTCATTTATATATATATGTATATAGATTAAATCACTATGAGATATTCTGCTAAAAGTGATGCATCAAATTTACTTGATTACAGTGTGTTCATTAATTCCATGGCAACAAAATATATTACATTAAATCCAACCTGAAATAAAAGACCACGTTTACCTGGTTAGTTCAAGTTCTTACTCATATCAAGCACAGTTCATGTCAGAGATTTCATTTAGAAATGCGCTACAGAATGGAAAGAGGATACCTTGCAATTTCCGATTACATGAAATGAAATATAATTTAATTTAAAATTTCAGTTAGACTTTCACTGTCAACAGCTGTGCTAGTATGATATTCATGTGGTAATGATGTACATATCTGAATCAATTAAAATTAAAGCATCACTTTCACATTGCAATTTTTGGGCTTGTTCTCCAGATGTGATGTTACATTACTTTAGAATTCTGTTTTTGGGGAGTTGAAAAGAAATGTTTGTTGCTACCCAAGCCACATCTAAAGCTGAGGAAAAACTAAGAATAATGAAATGCTGTCTCTGTCTATACATTTTGTCCCTGTATGTTTCTGATGAAAATATGATACTCCATACAGTTCTAATTGGTGTAGATTATAACATTGTTTTGTACCTGACATTATTATTTTCCCTTTCATTTTAATCTCTTGTTTATCAATATGTACTGCAAAGTAGTTCCAGCAATTTCATTATCTTTATATATCAGTATTACAATAAAAGAATGCAACTGATTTGAATGTGTCTGTCGGTTTCACATGAATAAAATTTACGTCTGCAAAATGATTTTATTCACTTATTTTTTAGCTATAATGAAGTAATATGCAACATAAAGCAATAAGCCAAGAGATGTTGTGTGTTACATGCTTAAAATAGTTCAACCATACACACTAATGCTGCTAACAATGAAATAAATCTAGCAAGCTAGTCAGCAAGATATCGTTTGAACAATGCTAATTGCTGACTACCAGCGTTCACTCATAGTTAGCAACATTAGCATTTCTGCCTGAGCTATAGCTTTAAGGGGTGCTGTGAAGTAAAATATAATTCAACAGGCTATTATTAAAATGAACAGTCATAAATAGCACTTCTGGCAATGCTAACAGTAGGCTATGGCTGCCAATAAAACTTTGTTACAGGTGCGTTTAAACAGAGTTGTTTTAAGGGAATATATGTATGTTTATTGAGAACTTTACAGCATTAAACATAACTTAGGCCCATAATTTCTTTAGGCCCATAATGTTTACTGAATAATCTCAAGGAAAAAAAAATTAGCATGGAGATGTGGCAATACCTGGCCAGTTTTATCTCACTGATTTTATTCACATGCAACCGAGTCAGACTTAAGTACTGTTTTTCCTATGTAGCCCAAAACCACTTGCAAAATTATACTGCAGTTTACTTTTTTAAATATTTATTCTTGGGTTACAAATAACAATTTCATTTACCAAGAAATTTACACTTTACACTGAAATAGAGAGAAATTCTAAAATGTGAATGTATATGGTCTTTTATTTTAGAATAGTGCAATGTATCAAGTACCAGTATAAAAAAGGAAAAAAAAACAAGGTTAATAATAATAATAATAATAAAAAAAGAAACAACTGTGGTAACCAAGATAGAGAGAAAGAGACCAGAGAAATATCATATTAAACCTGGCATACGTTAAGTATTAAAAAAACCAACAACATTCGTACACTTTCACACATTTATATATATTTATATATGTATAAAACACCAAAAAAGGAAGTTCCTGCAAAATGTCTGTAACGTGTTAGTGCAGACAGTAAGAGCTGTGAGGTAGTGCTTTACTTCAACAGTGCGTCGCGTCAGAGACAATCCAGTTATGACCATGGCTCAGCACTTTTTTAGACATTAGCAACAAGCACTGAAATAATTACACATGCATTTTCATACAACCTTACCAACATCGAATAAAACACATCATCATTAACTGCACAACCTGCAAAATGGATCAGTCATTTCTTATGACTTTTACATTAAACCAAAACCAATGTCATACCATGGTCATAACCGCTTATAACTGCATTGTTTTAACGCACTGTTGTTGTAGCGCACTACTAGGCCATGATAGTTAGCATTGTATTGTATTTGTGTGCGCTTCTGTGTGTGTGTGTGTGTGTGTGTGTGTGTGTGTGTCTGTGTGTAAGTGTGTTTAGTTGTGGGGTTAAAAGGGGGTTAAGCTGATCTGAGAGATCTGCACTGGAAAAATGATATGTTTGCAAGAGAAATTCTCAAATGTAGGCCATATATTTAATTTCTCATTAGGAGATTATTATAAGATTAGTTTTACCAATTTCTAGACTTCTATTTATTTTATCTTACCTACTTTAACCTATTTTGCATGTTTAAAAAACAGGTTTTCTACATTTTCACTTATTTTAAGTTTTAGAAATAGCATTAGAAGATGCATTTAACTTCAAGAGTTTTTTTTTAAATAAACAAATTTGGCAGTGCAGTGAGATTATTTCACTTAAAATAAGTGAAAAAAGAAAAAGACATGGATTGTATAATAATCTTAAAATAATGTATTAGAAGAGACAGTAGATCTATTGCTTACATTCAAGATGTGTTCTCTTGGAAAGATGCCATTTTTTCACAGCATGTAGGGTGACTTGGCCTTCTTTATGAGTAAGAATTGAGGCCCTCCTTAGAGCGAGACTGCACATCTTGCAGTTCAGCGTCATCCTTGGTCTTGATGTCCTGGTAGGCGTGGGTCTGCTGGCACGCCCCCTTCAGATACGCCCAGTTAGCCGACAGGATCATAAGATAGTGGATCTGTGACAAGGTGGAAGAGAGGAAAGAGAGAGAAGAAAAGAGAGAAAGGAGTAGGAGAGGGAGGGATTAGCAGTAAGTGGGTTAGTTAGCCAAAGCTAGCTACACTTAGTTAGTTAGCTAGCTTTTAGTTAGCTAGCATTTAGGCTACAATTAGTGAAAAAAAACTCCATGAAACCTATATGATTTTGTGAATGTTGGTTAATGACAGTATGCAGTAATAAAAGATGCATGGTTACATGACCAATTTAAGTGGGTTAGCAAACAAGAGATGATGTATGGTGAGCTAAAACATAGCGCTGCTAAATGCAGAGGAATACATGGTGATCGGCTGCTCATTCAACAAATAAAAAGTCAGAGAGCAATTGTTCTACATATTAAACATTTATTTTCCCATCATTACGTCTTCAAAAAGTGCCTCTACTGGTCTGAAAACAAACCTACATCGGAACGTCATGAACAAAAAAAATGTCAGACAAAGCCAAAAGTCAGTGTTGAACAGAACAAAAGCGCTAACAGTAACACAGCCTTACTGTCCCAGTTCTGCAAAACATGAAATACTCGCAGGATCAGTGTAACGTACAATTCATGCCCTTCACAGGTACAATTCATAAAAAGTGAAGACCGAAGTGGAATGAGAACCCCATTTTCCTACAGCTCACCTCAAGTAACATGCACTAGTTAAACTCTCCACAGCTATAGAACTTAAACTGCCATTTCTACCTGACCATAACTGGTGCCTCAGGGCATGTACTGTATAATCAAATGGATGTTCAGGGAACAAGACCTTGAATACTGATCCTGGGCCTGCTGCTACTTGCCCAAACTTAACCCTATTCAATAGGTTCTACAGGACAGACACAATTTAGAGGACTGGCTTTGAGTATCTATGAGTTAATACAAAAGAGATCTAGTTGGGCAGCAAAGTTCTAAGACGTAAAACTGATCATCCTGAACACGCAAAAGGAACAGAGATGAGGATTAACGAAGAAATTCATTGGGTCAATTAATTAAATGGGCTTTCTCCTCTAGAGTACAAACAATTTTTGATTACAACAAGGAAGAAATGACAAACAGTTTACTGCACTACATCGTCCCGATAAGCAACATAATCTTCAGTAAGCTACTGTATGGTCCATGATGTCAGTAGTACTCTTTCTTGAATCTACCTGCCTCTCTCTCCTTCTCTATCCCTCACCCCATTTCTACCTCTTATTCTCACTCTCTCTGTCAGAGCATTAATCCACACATTACTGTTGCCCTCTTGAAAGCTCCGGTTTAAAACTTAGTGGTGTGGGTGTGGTCATGGCTTTTAAACTTCAGCACAGCATAGTTATATGTGGTGGCCATCATGTAGATGAGCTGGGAGGAAGAAAGCAGAGAAGAGGGCGAGTGGGTGACATGGTTCTTGAGGCGAAATTGAGAAGTTTTGCTCTGGAGCTACAAGACTGTTATAGCTAACAAGTAATGTAAGCTTATAACCCCATAGTTAGCATCATAGAAACTTTAAAAGTGTGGCTAAATAATCACACACTTAAACCGAGGGCTGGCCTGCATAGCTATTTAGGCTTTAAATAGTTTTTTTTCCCAATACTCAGTACTATTATAAATAATATATATAAATAATAATTATATTGCCATACATTTTTCATTCAGGGCAGACTTGTGGCTTACACTTACAATTCTGGGATTGGGATATTCTTTGTTTTTCTGCTAAATACAGACTATCAATAAAGGCAAACCGAGCATACATTTTGTTAGCACATGAACTACATTCATACTTTTTACAGTAATTGCACTAATAAAATGTGGAAATATATAGGCTACCAACTCAGCTTGGGCACCTGACATCCCTCTCACTTACAGCAGTGAACATGAAACTTTATTTAAACAATGAGCTGCACAGATAAAAGCTAAGTATGTTCAAATTTAATATAAAACACTGAAATATTTCATGGAGTCACTCATCTACCAAAGTTACTGGCTTATTGCAAAATAAGTAATGGTAATGGTAATTTGTAAAGGTGACGATTTTCAGTTCTTATTTTTCGGTTCTACTAAAAACAGAATCCTTTTTCCCCATTCTACCATAAATAGTGCAGTGTTATGTTCTGCCTGCCTATTTAAAGTGGAACTAAAAATCGCAGCAAGACAACAAACCTAGCAAACTTAGCAAAGGATCATGAAATTTATTTGGTAAGCCAGGTAAACTGACAATGTATATCTACACAGAGATTTTTTAAAAGATGTACTTCTTGAAATTTTGTGTATTCACTGCTATCTAGGTAAAATAAATTCAGTCAAACTCATTTGTCTCCTTAATTAAGGAGTGAAAGTTAACTTTCAGCAACATAGTGTAATATTTTCCTTATAGAAAGATATGTAAAACTATCAAAAACATGAATGTGTGCATTAAAATGAACTATATAAAACAAATACATGATTATCATAAAATTATGATTAAAAATGAAAAAGAAAATTTTTTAAGAATCTGGATAATTGTTTGGAAACATTAGCAATCCTTCAAAGTCTACAAAAAAAAAAACAATTCGGCCCAGCCCTAGTCAACAGCTAGCCTGATAAAACTGAATGCCTAAATCATCACAAACTTACCTCAAACCACATTAAATTAGACTTGCTAATGTATTTTCTTTTGGATGACAAAGTGTTATCTATGAAAATGAACATTTGATGTGTGTAATGATTTAGCCATATGGTTTTCATGTTGCTAATTATTAGGCTGCACGTTTTAAAAACCTGTTAGGTGAATTATCCTCATATCTCCAGTGTAAAACTAAAGAAATACAAACTTCATGGATTAAACATGTCTTGGTTGTTCCACTATAATTGGGACAAGTGTGCAAGTATGAGCTTTCACTGAACTATTGCTTTTAAACCCCTATCCTGGATAAATATCTGTTGCATTTACACCAGCACACTGAGCATTAAGTAACTATTCCATTACATCAGTCAGATACCCAGGAATAGTATTTATAATCACCGCAGTGTTATGTGTATGTAAATTTATGTCAATCAATGAATAAATGGTCAAAATAATTATTTGAATCAAATACATTTCTCTGGCTTATAAATGGTCTTGTCAAAACTGAAACTTTACCAGTGCAATCACAGTGGCTCCAGCTCCAGCACATGCCACGATGTACAGATGGTAGGACAAATAGAACTGCAAAGGCAGGAAGGTAAGGGAAAAAAGTTACGTTAGAGCTTTAACACACTATATATAGGGGCCATATTCTAGACTTTTCCCCTGTTCTTTTTCCTATTACCATTTTGCAACCTCTCTTTATGTCTTTAACAGGCTGGCTTTGATACTGTGTCTTTAAGAGTGATATAGCTAGATGATCTGTATTAAGCCTTGTTTATAAACCAGACTTAATCTAAACATGAATGAGTGGACTAACCTGCTATATGCAGAGAATGAGCATTTGTACAAATGCTGTGAAATCACAACATCATGAATTTAACAGACACGTTTTAAGAGCTTTAAGTTTCAACAGTTTCAGTATATGGACTAACTGGGGAGTGATATTGTGCAACTTGTTTACATACTACATCAAACTCTTATTCATAACCAAATGAAAGATTCTTATATAACAAGGACCCTTTAAAAGAGCTTTTGCCTTATAGTTTACTGTATTGTACTTTACTGTGGTAAAAGTATTACTACAGTTAGGACAGGGTAAAATGGGCTAAAATTTACCTCACTGGTATTACAGATGTCAGCCAATGTTTGCCCACATGCTTTGCCAGGATCCGCATTCCAAGGAATGACTCCTGACAAATGACATCAAAACATCATACATTACTTTTGATGCACATTCTTCATTCCAAAGGAAGGAAAATAAGCTCTGACGTTCCCTACTTGGTTCATCATAGCAAATTCCAAATAGAGGGACTGATACCCTTCTCATTTTTGAATGTCTGCTTCTCCGTATGGGTTGCTTTTAAAGAGTAATCACCAGTAATAAACTCATGGATCATCCCCTACAGCATGGAAGTACCAAGTGGACATAAGAAGGTCTTTAAATTTAACCTGGGACCCTCATATTGATTTCACAATGGAACAGCATCAGATACAATTTCTGTCAATGGGTCATGATTTTTGAGTAGATTGTACAAATAAACACAAAAGGAACATCACTTGTCTCTGGTTTAATACCATTATAAAATACAGACATTGTACTTCAGCTATGGTTAATATTTGTCCTACATGACAGGACACAACAATTTGGACATTATTTTTCATATGTTTCTCAGGTTTCTCAAAGCTAAATCTTCATTTAACCTCAGACTTTAAGTGAGATGGGAGTCCTCTTGTTTTTGGCAGTGCAGTGAGATTATTTCACTTAAAATAAGTGAAAAAAAGAAAAAGACATGGATTGTATAATAATCTTAAAATAATGGGATTTACTTATCCAGAGGTTTCATTGCTCTGCTTTGAATCCAAATCAGACACACACATGGTAATTACATGCAGGGACAAAAATTGATGTTTTAAATCAGTGGTTCCCAAGCCAGTTCTGGAATACCCCTTCCCCTGCACATTTTAGTTGACGTAGATGTATTAACACAAAAATGTGTAGCGCAGGGAGTACACCAGAACCGACTGGGGAACCATTGAGTTAAATACATCATGTGAAATCAGTATGATTACAAATGAATAATTCAAGTAAAAAAAAATCCTATCAGGATGATTTTTAGTTGAACCTGCACTGTAAAAAAAAAAATCCTATCAGGATGATTTTTAGTTGAACCTGCACTGTAAAAACAACAAACCCTTTGGAGCAATGTACAGTTGCTGAATTGAAAAACACTTGAGAAGTTCAGTGCATCCCCTCAGATTTATTGCAGCATTTATGTCATATTAAAACACATATTATTTAATGATGGGAATAACATTTTGCTGAATGGTCTGTTCTGTGTCACGTTTTGAGAGTTACCTTCCCCTAAACATCACACAAAACCCACTAGACTCTCATGATAGAAACTGTGAGACTACACATACCAACTATGCCATGCTAAGTGTTAGCAACTCACAAGGCCTAAAGAAAATTGAAGCTCTGAGTACATTAATGTCAAAAACTAACATTACACAACATTAGCACTTTACGGTTATTTATAGGACCTTTGAGGGTACATTCATACATTTGTTCCTCTTTTATCACTTTAAACCACCAAAAAGTCAAGGCCTTATTGACAATCTATATAAATCAGATTTACACCTTAGCACTATAGCCATATATCCTCTTTCCCTACCTCACTGTTTCCCTATTGTAAAATGAACTGCAGCAGAACACTGGGTACACTCTTACCATACTGCCTCACGTCCACACAGATGTTGTCTACAGAAGTAAGGTTGGCGATGGGAGACTTCATGGCGGCACAGGTGGTCCACATGTTGTAGAAGAGGAAGACGGGAACCGCAGAGAAGCCGAAGATTCCCAGCCAGGCCAAGCCCAGGATATAGGTCAGGAACACAAACTGTGTGAAGAGCAGAACAAATTACTTTATAGTCATTTTGTATTGTCATTACAACTGTCTAAATATATAAGCACACACATATTAACCTGTACAACTTGCAGGTATGGTTAGAGGATAAACAACTTCATAGTTAAGTTATATATTGTAACTCACTGAAACAATTGGAGAAATCCTGTTTAAAGTGCAGAACACTTTCTGGTTTTTATGAACAGTAGAGTAGTGTTTTATTAGGATTTTAATCTGATGAAAAGTTGTCACAATCTTTTGCAGAAAGAAACATTGCATTGCATTTTTGCTGTGATTTTGTAGTGCAGATTTGAAGCTGTTGGTTACATTAACTATGCAATTATTTTTGTAAGTTAATAGTTTAAATCATTATGACAGTAATGTATGTTGACTTCTTGTACTGTTACAATTATAGAGTCACAATAGAGAATACAGGAATTAAATTCCTGTAAATAGCATTTAAATGTAATAATCCTTACTTTAAATGAATGTAATGAGTGGTTTAGCAAACTGGGACTATAGTGCTGTCATGAGCCATCACTGTCTTAATGCTTATTTAGAATATGACCTAATATGATGGCCTATTTGAGACTAGGGCCTTATCCATGGGATTACAACAGTGGCACATGCGAACTTACACAACCCCACACACACACACACAAGCGTACACAGACACACACACACACACACACATACACACACATGCCTGCGAGGCTTTAAAGACTGATGTTACTGGACATCTGTAGCAATTAAAGGAATTAGGCTACATAGTACTAACTGTGCCAGAACAGTCCTCCAGGGCTGGGCTTGGCCCGCATGTGTACAGTATGTAGTATGTGCCTGTTTGTGTGTGTGCGTGTGTGTGTTATAGGTGTAAAAACGTGTGCATATCTGATTGGTGCCAATTTATAATTAACAATAATATTGTTATAAAAATGCACATCAAATTTTGACAACAAAAAATGACATTCCAAGCCTTTTTTTAAATTAAAGAACAAATAATATAAAAATAAAAAATGTCCTAAAAATAAAATGCCATAGGAGCTTCTCATAGAATTTAAGCAATGGACAATTTAGCACAACAAAAATCCCAAGTAAAAGAAGGATAAACTAAAGACTGGTTTCTAATATATTACACACTAAATCAGATAATTTATTTATAATTTAGTGTGTAATATACTAAATTATTAATATATTTATAAACATCTATATAATGTGTGTGTGTATGTATGCATATATATATATATATATACACACACACACACACACACACACACATACATAACTCTCTGGAACAGACAGGCTAGCATTGACTCCCTAACTGTATCAGGGGGTTTGCATGCCCATAACCCTGTAACTAATTTACAAATTGTGGTTAGTAGTAGTACTAACCAGGGCTGCACAATACAGACGAAACATTAGTAATGCAAATATATCACTATATATTGTGATTGTGATGACTTTCCAAATGTTAAAGGGTTAATATTAATGTAATTAAAAAGGCTTGAGGTATGTACATATAGTTAAAGCCTCAAAATTACGTTGAGAAATGTCCACTCCCCCACGGATACATTCTATATATGGAAATATATTTATACATATGCCACCACCCTTACCATGGCACTGATGCAGCGGCCACACACAGTGGTCTTAAACTCGCTGTGCATCTCTTTGACAGCGCTGGTCGTGTAGAAGCCCTCAGCGAGCAGGATGATGCCATAGAGGAAGAAGAAAGAGGCAATGCCGTAGATGATGTACTGCAGAATCTGAACGCTGCACAGAAAGAAAGACAGCACAAAAGAAATTCTTTATCAGAGCAACTGTGGAACAGGCTCTGTGTGCACTGCATTATGCATAGTTTGAAGACACACCAAATGTGTACAGCCCTGAAGTCAAAAGCAATAACCCATTCCTCCTCTACTGGAACTGAATCTGTCAGGAACTGAAAAATCAGCACTGTGTTTCAGCAGGGAAGTAATGGCTATATATTGATATTCCATGACATTTTGGAGCATATTACTCACTTTGGTCCAGTTTTGTTACAGCACTTACTCACACATATAGAGGCATGTAAGCAGATGGAGAAGAGCAACAACACTTGAGCTCCAAACCTAGAACATGCTCTTACTCACTTTTCTATTAGAGGTGTGGGCTTAAGTCATATGACTTGGACCAGTCTATTATTCGAGTCTCAAGTAATCAGATTCCAAGTTATGTGATGAATTTAATAACTTGAGACTCAACTTGACAAAATCAGAAGAGACTTGTGACTTGACTGAAGCCTACTGACCCAAAAAGACTCAAGACCCATAATGGATGAAACATGCAGAGGAGCTTTCCATGTAAATGGATTTCTTTCTTGGTGTAAGCACTGGAGTGTTGGGAATTTAGTTAACTGAACATCCGATTAAATTTTTTTGCCATTTCATCAATAATCATGTTTATGTTTTACATATTTTACTCGGACAGACGGACGTGAAAAAACCTTCAGTATTCACTACCATGTCAGCGCTACAGCTGTGCTGAGAATTATCCACCATCCAAATAATAATTGCTCACTATTGGTCCTGAGGGTGTCCTGACTAGTGATGAACAGGGTAAAGGGGAGCTAAAAAAGATGCAAAGAAACAGACAGACTAGTCTGTAACTGAACTACAAAGTGAAACTATTTGGTAAGTGGAGCTGACAAAATTATATTTTAAGCCTTAATGTTATGTGTGTGTCCGTACCACATAGCTAAAGCCTCGTAAACATTCCCTCTATTTTCATATAGTTATTATATCTCACCCCCCTACGCATATTTAACACTCACACGTCGATGAGGGTGGCATGGTCAGATGTGATGCGGGAGAAGTGGTTCTCAAGCATGGTCACAGTGCCCGTCAGTGCCACATGCCCGCAGCCACAGAACAATGCCACGCCCGAGAAGCAAAGGATGGTGGCCACCAATGAGGCATATGGCACCCCGCCCAGACACTTAATGCAGCAGTCCAAGCAACCTGGAACAGAAAAGAAGAAAAGAAACCCATTAGACTGCAGTAGATGTCAATGTCAGAAGGACAGCACAGCCAAAAATGCCGATGTAGCATAACAATGATTGTAATTACATGGTTACCAGATAAACCTTTCTCATTTTTTGCTGCACACTCTGGATTTGAAAGGACATACACTGGATTAAAAATGAAGCAATGACCCTAATGGAGGACTCCACATTAATGTGCATTTTTATGAGATCTGATTTTTAGCGATAAACACATTGTGTTTCCAAGATTAAAACCTTACACACTCAGAAGTGATGCAGCTATACTGGAACATGGTGTTAGAACCAACAACTTCTTCCCTGCCCTCTTGTGAATTAACTATTTTGTTAAGCTGTGCACAGCTGAAAAACTGCTTCCGAGTAGTAGCCAGTGTGTGTGTGTGTGTGTGTGTGTGTGTATATATATATGGTTTTTTTGTAACATTATAAAAAATAAACAACACTGACTGTTTTATTAGCAGCCATACAGTGCAAAAATGTGCTTGCAGTTCTGAAGCAGCTATTAGTAATAATACAAGTAAAAAGTAAATGGTGCTTTTGTAATTTGTATTTTTTGCTGGCTTCTAGAATATGGTTACATTCAGTATGCACTGGCAAAAGGTGCCTTAAATTGCTTGATTTAGATTCAATATATTACACCAAACCAATAACTGCCTTTCATTTTGCCTTCCTCTTTTGGCAGCAATCATGGTGGTGTAATACATTGCAGTCATGTAATATTAATGTACACATTTGAATCAGGTAATTCAAGGCACATTGTTTTTCAGTGTGTTCAAACTGGCTAACCCATGTAGAAAACATTTGTGTGGCAACCTTTTAATTACCTAGTCCTTTCATTCGTGAAACCAAAATTAATTGAGTGCCCAGTTGTTACTTGGTCAGCTGTGTTATTGCATCATTATTTTGGGCAAAGAGAGCAAGCAAAGGATCTAGAGTTTATTTTAAAAGTGGCATTTGCTGTAGGAGCCTGATGATGTTGTCTCTTAAGATAAGTGCTAAACAACTGTCCATGACATGCAAGCAGGCCATCTGGTCAAAGGATGGTAGGAGAAGATGACCAAAGAATATTTTCAGTCCTTCAGAATTGTCAGTAACACCAAGAACACTCTTCAGGATATAGACATAGAGATGTTAAGATCATAACAGATATGCAGAGTAGAAAGAGAGGAGCATACCAAAGCATACCATCACACTTAAAACAATTGTTAAGTATTCTTACATAAGAAACACTTTTATAGACAAAGATGGAAAAAGCAACGTGAAAAGACACAAAGAAACTGCTTATAATCAAAAATCAACTCCTTTATCTGTGAGTAATGGTGCGATAAGCATGTATGGCCGTCACACCTTTTTATCTGACCATGACTAGCAGCTGCTGAATTCATACGAAGGTGTACAAAGGAATCTTAACTGCCAATATTTCAATAAGTGTCTCAAAGCACAGTGAATAATACTCAACAAGACTTCCAAAATACACTTCTAAAGAACCTATCAAAGTCAAAAAAGGGGAATTTTCTTGATTGACCAAGTCAATCACCTGACCTAATCCTAAATGAGCATGCAGTTCACTTACTGCCCGAAGGGAAAAAGCCATCGGAGCAAACAGGAATTCAAACTAGTTACAGGCTTGCTAGAGCTTCATTAGTTACACAGTCTTCTGGCAGTCATCATATACAATTTTAACCAAAACATGATTTTCTTTTAAACTTATCATCATTTATTTATTATTTAATTTATAAGTTTGGCCAGGGATGTCAAACTAAGTTACGTCTAAAACACAGCTCTTTTACAGTTATTATTAAATTACAGTTTTCTATCTTTTACAGATTACAGTTAATAAGCTGGTGAACCAACTAAATTAAGAGAATTTCCAAAGTCTGTGGTGCTTAGGCCCACCTGGATTGGTGTCTGACACATGTGATTTAACCCAAATCTATAAAAAGCATTTTGATTCCCTTTGTCCATTGTTACAGTAGATGTAAATACTCTTTATTAAAGCTGTTGAAATATCATTGTTATTGCTTCAGTTCAAAATTCTAACTAAAAATCAATAAGAATGTCTGACTGTAGATATTTGTGGACTGCACTGTATGTTACATGGTACTGTTTTCATGGTGAAATAAAGCTTTTCTCAACATGGTTTAACAATGTAGGTAAGTTACAAGCACCCAAGATAATTCTTATTCTCATGCTCAGGCACAAATTGCTGAGGAAAATTCTGGCACCCCCAGAGGTGCAACTCATGTAATCAGTGTCTTGACACCTCACTGTGACAGATTCATGTCGGATCAAATCAGCTGGCCATCATCGAAGAGCAGTAATTTACACATTGGTCATGCAGCATTAAGCCAACGACCAGTGCACTGTAAAATCTGTCAAATGAGAAGAACCTTTCTCTTGGGGTAAATCAAATTTTTCACATGAACAGAGTGTTTACAATGAACTCTCAATGATCTTGATCCCATCTTCCAAAGCTGTGCAGTCAGCTGCATGATTATTAGCTTAGCGTTATATGACCTTTGCAGTATATTAATTGTGAGAAGTTGCAAATTCAGTGTCACTTACTGTAGAAGGGGTGAACAAATAAAAGACATCTGAGTGTAAAACCAGTTTAGTGATTTACATTTCTTGCCCTATGTGATGGGATGGCAGAACACTGATCTACTAAGAAATGTAAAAAACTGCATACACAGATGAATCCTGCTGTATTTTCCACATGTGGGCAAGTACATACAGTGGTGTGAAAAACTATGTGGCCCCTTCCTGATTTCTTTTTCTTTTGCATGTTTGTCACACAAAATGTTTATGATCATCAAACACATTTACCTATTAGTCAAGGATAACACAAGTAAACACAAAATGCAGTTTTTAAATGATGTTTTTTATTATTTAGGGAGAAAAAAATCCAAACCTACATTGCCCTGTGTGAAAAAGTAATTGCCCCCTGAACCTAATAACTGGTTTGGCCACCCTTAGCAGCAATAACTGCAATCAAGCGTTTGCGATAACTTGCAAGGAGTCTTTTACAGCGCTCTGGAGGAATTCTGGCCCACTCATCTTTGCAGAATTGTTGCAATTTAGCTTTATTTGAGGGATTTCTAGCATGAACCACCTTTTTAAGGTCATGCCACAGCATCTCAATAGGATTCAGGTCAGGACTTTGACTAGGCCACTCCAAA
>JBBPDA010000081.1:29978109-29990469 GCA_037974385.1 Arnoldichthys spilopterus
TAATCAGGCCTGGGGGTGGCTACAGAAATTGAACTCAGGTGTGATAAAGCACAGTTAAGTTATTTTTTAACAAGGGGAGCAATTACTTGTTCACACAGGGCCATGTAGATTTGGAGGGTTTTTTTTCCATTCCTTTTGCATTTTGTGTTCAATTATGTTATCTTTGACTAATAGTTAACAGTTTTTGATGAGCAGAAACATTAAGGTGTGACAAACATGCAAAAGAATAAGAAATCAGGAAGGGGGCACATAGTTTTTCACACCACTGTATCTGACCTCAACAGTGATGGGGGTGTACTTGAAAGACCCACATTACTGCTTTCCAGGCCTTTCCAGACATTTTACTCTGCCACACATGCTGAGAAATTATAGAACATCCTAATTGACATGAATCCTGACAGCAATGTGACCACAGTGACATCTTGAAAAAGTCTTTTGTCTGGTCACAGTAACACTGTAAACCATGATGAAATGTTTTACACCAGACTGACCACCACAAAATCTCCCTCTCTCTAAAAAATCATACTGCGCTTTTTTGGTATCTTTAATTTTAAGAGTGTATAGTTAGTATAGAGTGTAAAGTAAATTGGATACAGGGAAGACTACATTACATGACTGGTGTTGCTTCTCTTTCGGATGGTGCTTGCTTTTCTCAGGTATATGCCATTGCAGTTACATTACATATCCAAAAGGGTATTTAGTGAATTAGTGAATTGAGCTACATTAAGGTGCACCCATTGTTTTAACAGCATCATTTTCAATAGCAGTTGCATACACACAGTTTGCATAATCTCCATAGAAAAGCTTTGCCAATAGAATTGGATGCTCTACAGCAAATGCATATGACCCTAGGGTCACAATACCAAATGCTATATATAATCTCCCAGTGTTGTGCTGTGGAGCAGTGGAACTGCCACCTCTCATGATGGAGCTACATCCAATTCCTATGGGAGGAGTTGACATGGCATTTGTAATCAAGAATTTATCGTCTAATATTAGTTCCTAAACTCATTAATGCTGTTGTGCCCTCAAACACCTAGTGTAGCTTTCCTGGAAGAGCACAGCCTGCACACAGCAAAAAATAAAATTTTATAGCTTTTAGCTTTTAATTTTTAGAGATCATCTTATTTTCAAGGCAATATTTTTTTTCAAACACATTTTAAAAATTATTTTAATACATTTAATACATTTTGGCATTAACATCACAATTTTTATGTATTGTTCTCTAGTTTTTGCTTTTTTTAGTAAGTTGCTAAGATTTTTTTATGCAGAGTAAGAAATGGAGAACAAACTCCCTATTTATTCCTTTGATTACAGAAGAAACGCCAGATTAGAGGGTGTCTCCATTCGTTTGGACATTTAATATACACAGACAAATTTCTCCTCACCCATGGCTCTGCAAATTGTACTAGTACTGACTATATGCATACACAAATTTCCATAAATGGTAAGGTTTAGTCAATCTCAGGCGTCAAAAATCTAAATGCATTTCGATGATAATTCAGAGGCTAGTCAACAGAACAAAGCAGAGCGCCACAACTAATCCAGGAGAAAACACAGACGTAAAGGTCAGCCCTTGAAAGCTCCGAGCCCTATGACCCGCTCATCCCATTAGGGATGCTAATTTATTTTTACAGTGCATAGAGAAGCCCTGAATATACATAACCATCTGCTCCACGACGCTGGCCTATAATGCACTGTAAACCCTTCTGCTGCGATCAGCATGGGCCATAAAACACCATCTGATACATTAACCAGACGATGAAGGTAATCATTTCACAGCAATTCAAAAGAACAACTTCACACACATCATGACCAGTCAAATGAGCAGTTTTCATAAAAAAACACATATGTCTGCTGGAGGAAAATGGTGGATAGGGCACAGAGAATGGAGAATGGAGGTAGATGACAGTGATTTGGTGCTGAGCCTTAAAACAGATAAGCATTAGGAAAGGTGGGAAGAACAGTATGGAGACAAAAGAAAGGAGTAATATGTCCTCTATAAGCATTTAAAACCTTATATAATGGCTTTTAAAAATAGCCATGCACACACACACACACATACACACACAGAGTGAGGGGAAAAAAGGGCGTTACAATTGCACACTCTTGTGTGTTCCATTTTGGCGTTTCCATGGCAACCCTTTTCAATCGTTCTCCTTAACACTTCCTAATTGCAGCAGTGTGAATGTGCTCTGGAGGCTGGCGTTTTCCCATTGTAGGGAAATCCTTCACAGTCAAACAGGAGTGATTAGAGATATGAGATTAGCTTTGTGCTTTGGGTGGAAGGTAGCTCAAGTCTTTGCAGCGAGAACAAGAACCGCACAGGCTACTGCTACATCAGGCTGTGGGCACTCCCTTGTGCGAGCGAGCTATTCAAATGCTTCTTAGATCTCAAGATTTCAGAGAATCCCTGTAAATAAAATATGCAATAACATGAAGATCTGAGCCCTCCGTGGCAGTAAAACCCTTTCAAAGCTAAATGTGAGGAAACCATTGAACTAATGCTATTATTTTTAGTATGCATATTAGCAAGGGAAACAATCTCATGTCAAGGCAACAAATGTTATTTTTTCTGATAATTTTTTTTGTCTAAAAAAGTATTTTAAGATTATTTTGTTTATTTTAGGAGAAATTGCCGTAATCAGTCTCACTTACATGTTTCACCTTATTTTGAGCAGTTTATCGCACAAAACAAGCACAAAGTCATACACTGACATACTTCATGTGTTTTGCGGTACACTGTAAAAACATTCACAAAAACTATAAAAATATACTGAGATTAAGTTTGAAAGCAAAAAAATGTAAAGGACATGTAATAAATTATGTAAATATAGCATTATAAATATACATATTGATCCCATACACAATAAAATATATAAATTACAACATTTTGTATAAAACATTTATACTACTTTAAAATGGTAAGGGTAATGAAAGAACTGGAAAAGATTGTTATATCATATGAAGAAAAGCAACAGGTTTATTGCTTAATATAAGCTTTTGTATTACATATACAAACTTTTGTTTGCTGTAGGGCTTTTGAGTGTGCAACTGAAAGTTGAGGAATATCCAAGTAACAATATTGTTAAAGAACTAGAAGATTAAACAGAATGACAGGAAAGAGTTCAGCCAATGAAGGGGGGTGCTAATTGAGGAGCAGAAGCTCTCAGGTGAGCTGTTGCATAAGAGTGCAGAGAACATTGCATAATGCATCTATCCCATTAATGCTAATTAAATAATAAGGCAAACAAAGAAGTGTTAGGCCACTAGCTGGCTCACTATATACATTCCAGCACAGGCCTGGGAGAGCACAATGGTTTTAGGGTTAGCGATAAATAATATAAATTCTAAGAGCCAAACCCTGTAGGGTGAACTGAACTGAGAATATAGGTGTTTCATCTGGAGAGAAAACTTACCTACTCAACATTGTCTATTTTTTGTTGTTTTTATGTGCTCCAGTCAACCAAAAATGGTCTCAGTTCCAAACAGCCAAGCTTGCCGAAGATAACTGCCTCAAACCCAAAGTCTACATGCAGTTTGTGCTTTTGCCTAAGTACACACTTATGTCCCATGCAGAAAATACACTACAATGTGCTTGTATTGTTGATCATATATAACAATTTTTTAAAAATATTTTTAAACATAAAATATGATTTTAAGTGTTAAATATATTCAAATGTGTTACATGAAATGCAAAATATATGACATTATATATGTGGCAATTAAATGTTTGCTTTTGGAGCACCTCACTTACAGTATACAGCTAAAGAAGGCGCCGAATAGTTTTGGAGCAGTTTTGGAATTAACTCCTATTTCCCTACACAACAGGAGCAAATTTAGCTACCATACATTTTATTACACACTACTGTACTATATACTGTATATTTACATTTACTTTATAGAATTTGACACTTAACTGTACTATATACCTATATTTTAAATATACACCACTGCAACAAGATAACGAGATAATTAATGTCATTCAGTACAGCGGTCAGTGGTTTACATACTATATTATATTACACACATTGGCACAGTGGTGATGTGTGGAATCTGCATGTTCTACCATGCCTGTGTGGGTATTTACGGCTAATGGATTGAAGATGCCAAATTGCCCTAGGTGTGACTGTATGTGGGTGCTTGTACATATATTTAAACCATACAATACATGTAGTTTGCTAACAAAATATTTCTTGGGCCTATTTTGAACATTTACATATATTTTGAAAATGCTCATCAAAATATTTCAAATGTACATTTTTTTCTGTATGGAGTGACGAATTTGCAAATTTAGCAAAGTACAGTGATTGTTAAGACTGTGAATGAGCATATCTTGCCCTTGTAAGTTAGGAAGAAAAAACTGTCCTAATGATGTTAACATATTTCCTTGATATTTCCGAAACACTGTAGGTCCTCGAGGCATTGTACTGTGTGATATATACTCGGCCATATAATGGAAAGGGTACGTTTGCACAATTGTGACTCCACTGTGCATGTTTGAGTCATATCTGAAGACTTACCAGAAAGCCCATAAGTACACAAAACACAAGTGGGAACTTTGGGATGGAGGGTCTATTCTTTAGACCTGCTTACAAGACTCCTAAAGGGCATGTGTGGAAATGCCTGCACTGTTCCTCATTCATCTGCAATGAAAGTGCCTTAATGGGGTGGAGACATGCAGGAGAGGACAGGGCTGTTTCCAGCTGTAAAACAGAATCAATGGCCTATTCATTAAAGCAGAATTTAGGGCCAGAGAGTGCCGGACTCATATCTCTCTCTCTCTCTCTCTCTCTCTCTCGCTCATATTTATTCCTCTGGGTATTTATTCTCTCAGTCGTGAAATTTTACAACTCCAGACAGCCAACACAGTTATGAATAAGGCCCCACAATTCGATGAGCATATTCACTTGGCTCAGATTGCTACTGCTAACGTGCGGCGTAAACCGATGGCAGATGTACACTGCAGCACTGGGTGAACCTGAGGGCTGTGTGTGAACCTTCTGTGAATTGGCTCAGCTCAAAAACAAGACCCATACTCAAGCAGCAGGCACACTAAGCCCCTTAACCATTATTACCTCTACCTGAGATTAACACAGTCATTAAGTAGAAGACTAAAGTGGGAACGTTCTACAAATGCACAGCAGCATGTAAAACAAACTGGAGCTGTTTTTAAAATGATTACCTCGCTGGAGCTAAAAGGGAAGAAGCCAATGAGAGTGTCGACTAAGAGAGATCACACTGTTCCTGGTTAAGGGATCAGGTCAAGCTCCACATCTGGCACTGCGTTTGCTTGGTGTGTAGCTGGGCAACTCTGAGCTAGCCAGGTCAGCTCATTCTCTACTGGTTAACGTTGGCACACTAGCAGCGAGGGAGACAGGAGGCTTGTGAGTAAAGCAGACCTAGATGGGTAATGATTTGGAATTGTTCGTTTCCTCCCCCACCTCCCCACTTCTGCCTCAGTTCTACTCACCGCTGCTGTCATATGCACAAAGGCAGAAGCAGAGGTCAAGTCCAGTTCATTTTTTTAATGCGGATTGTAATGTGGGTAGGCCCAGTAAGCCTGTAAGTCACGCTAAGTGTTTCTATGTTCTTGCAATGGAGCAGGACATGGATAAAGTCATAAATCAATTCCAGGCATTGATGTATGGAGTAGGTCTGGATCTTCTGTCCACATTAAAAAATATGTCCTGCCCTTACATTCATTCTGCAGTCAATGCAAAGGCCTGTTATTAGCAAAAGGTGGGAGCAAGAAATAAGAATAGAAATACTGTCTCTGTCAAACTATAACAGTGTAAAAAATAATAAGCCAGGGATCTGATATTTATTTAGTTTTGTCTTATAGATCTCTTTATGAGATTCCTGTAATAATAATGATAATAATAATAATAATAATAATAATAATAATAATAATAATACACTTTATTTGTATAGCACCTTAAATAGAAGAAATGCAAGAAGTGCTTTACAGTAAATAATTTAAAATATAATACATAGAAAATAAACTATTAAAAACCTAAACACTCAATTAAAACATAAATGAAACATAAAATTGATAAACAAGAAGATATGAAATTAATAAACCTATTTCTAACCTTTGTACAAATTTTAAGTCATTTTACCTAGTGAACTTGTTCCATTGGCAGATCATTAAGAAATACTGCTTTTCTCAAGAAAAATTACTTGTTATTGGAATAAGACAATTTCACTTGATAAAATCAACTCAACTGACATCGTGCCTAGGGTGGGTGTTTCGTCTCCTTTCATCCTATGAGCACTAAGAATGACTCCAGCATACCTCTTTACCATGGTTAGGCTAAGAAATATATCAATCAATGAAAATATCAATTTAAAAAAGTAGAAATGTTTAGAAACAGGATGTGAAAACTTATTTGGGGTGGGCAGTATTGCAGAAATATAGCATCACAATACTGAATTCACAATACACAATATTAATTACAATATTGACTATTGAGTTTTAAAAAAGAAAGAGTCAGAAAGTATAAAAACTTTAATACTATCAAAAAATATGAATACAGTTACTTTCAATATTATATCTTTAATATACAAAACATCTCATACAATATATTGCTCTAAGTTTCCAAATGACTCCAAAGTGTAACAGTTTTTTTTTAAATAAATACAACAATCCTTCACTTTGGAATGAGCTTAATCTGATATACAGTCAAAGTCTGTGGTCTACAAACTGTCCTCATGGTCCCTTGGATCCTAGGTCGGGGGGCCCCGAAGACCACTTGTCAAAATCATGCACAGACAACAGTACTACCTGTGCAAGTTGATGATAATCAACATATTACCAGAGTCAAAGACGTCAGGATTTGGATGAGTCAGATATATTTTAGCTTAGGTTTATGCTAATCCACATATAGACATTGTCTTTTAAAAGGCCTGGGCAACAATTAAAAAATGACACAAAAGACTTCCTCTGTATCCAGCGTAAAAAAAGCCTCACTGTGTGTCTGCTCCAGCTTTTTAAAAAGGGTTTCAGCATGTTCAGCTTTTATCTGTGAAGTTCCCCATAAAGCTGAAAAATCTGTTCTCTTAAGAGTCTCTTACAGAGGCAAGTCATACAGCGATACAATAGAAACGCTGCCAGAAAGTTTGGGCTGAGGTTTCGGGAAATGAAAGAGAGAAAGTGATAGAGAGATAGAGATAGAGAGAGAGAGAGAGAGGGAGAGAGGGAGAGAGAGCATTTTTTGGCCTGGGGGGGCTGGTGAAAAGCGGTTGTCATGGAAGCGTGTTACCCACGACCCAGTTGAGAGCACCCGTAGCTGACTGTCTTCAGCGTTGCCACAGTTTCCACGGTTTCCACACACTTCCCACACATACGCTACCCCAGGGGTGTGTGTGTGAGTGTGTGAGAGAGGGAGAGAGAGAGAGAGAGAACAAGAGTGCAAGTGAGGGAAGGGAGTGAAAGGGAGAGAAAGAGAGAGAGAAAAAGAAAGAGAGATGTATGAGTGTCTGTGTGTGTGTGTGTGTATGTCTTTAATAGACATCATGGCAAGGAACATAAGAGGGTCTCAGGCCAAAGCTCCTGGATGCTCGCAGTGGCCTTTGGATTTCAGGCTGTTGGTGTGAGCTCACACAGTGAGCAGGGTCATTACCTCCCACAGGCTCTCTCCTTTACCTAGATGTAGTTCCCACAGCCAGGTGACTTAATGCTGTGTTTTATTCATGAACCAACAGCAGTAGAGGTCCGAAAGTACAGAAATTACAGAGCTGCAGCCAATGATTATTTCTATAATTAGTTCATCTTTTGACTATTTTTTTGATTAACTGACTGTGACTAGCAGGTGATTTACTGCTGTATTTTACTCATGAGCTAACACCCTCCGAAGGCCAAAGCAGCAGAAATTATAATATAAATTATATGTATGTAATTTATAGACTGAGTCTTATTTATGACCCAGCTGTTAAATTCTCAGTTAAGTAAAAGCCTATTATATATTTAATTGCTGTTGGAACAAAACCTTGTGTCTTCAAAATGCTCACTTTTTAGAAAAAGAAAATAACATTCATAACTTATAATGGAAGTTAGTGTAAAAATATTTTTCCATGCAGATATGTTATATTTCTACTGACCCATTTTCACCCAAAAGGCCGATTGTGGTTTCATATTCTGTAAAAAAGTTAAAAAAAAAGTGACAAAAACAGAGATACAGAAGCATTTGTTCCAACAGCAACACTATAGTGCTGCTAATTTTAAAATATAGGGAACAGTATTTACGAGATAATTCACTGAATCCCTCTAACTTTGCCAAAGATACAATGAGAAAAAACTTTAATTTGTGTGACAAGTGGTTTCTCTGAGAATTTCAAATGAATGCTGAAGGCTAATTAGTAGTTGGGGCTGTAACGTTTTGTCCACATTTGCAGCCCTAATTACTATCACCAAATAAATCCTTATGAAGCTTGCAGTGCTGCTCTAAAATCCCAAGGAATCTTAAACTCGCTTCAGTCTCCATCCAGCACCACCTGGATGGCTTTTGTTTCAGTCATGTCACTGATGCACAGACTCAGTTTACTGATAATGAATCAAAACTCCATTGTGCAGAAAACAACAGAGCATGAAAACAGACATCTTTATTCAAGCAGCGGTGAATATTTAAAGGGCCTGGCATCCATATTTCTGCCAAAGGCCATTCCTTTTTAGGAGTTGTGCATATTAATTTGTAGGGCAATTTTCTTCCTGGGAAAGAATTCTCTCTCAAGCGAGAAAAACACTGACGCACTGTCGAATGCAGTGGAGTCACGGCCGATCTGCTCGATCTGTTGGAGAGTGGCCATGCCTCTTTCTCCTTATGGCTCATGGGACTGTGGGTTTGTGCAATTTGCCATCAAAGAATGTTCCCTACCTACAGTTCAGCACTAACTACATAATTAACCAATTAAATTATCTTAAATCAAACAAATGTGAAACTCGTACAAACCCTAATTTGATTCAGAGAAACATCAGGAATATGACGTCACAAGAAAAGAGAGATATTTTAAAGTAACAGATCAACCAAACATGCTAACAGTACCAAATGGAGAATAGCACTAGTTAGCATGTCATTTGTATCACACTGACTGGTAGGAATATAAGCTAGTTTTTAACGTTAGCTTTTTTGACTGTGACTTTAATGTGAAGATACCACTATATTTTTCACTTTTCATTTTACTGGCACATTTGACTGTTATTCGTTTTTAGGGCAGTGTTGGGCAAGATAGTGAAAATTTACAAGTTACTTCTTTCATTCATCCGTTCATCCATTTTCTAAAACACTTCTTCCATCTCGGGGAAGCTGGACCCGATCCCAGCTGACTATGGGCCCAAGGCAGGGTACACCCAGGACAGAAGGCCAACCCTACACAGGGCAACACATAGATAAACAACCATTCTAACACACACACCCCTACAGGCAATCTAGAGTATCCAATCAACCTACAGCAAGTCTTTGGAGAGTTAGAGGAAACTGGAGTACACAAAGGAAACCTACGCAAACACGGGCAGAGCTTATACACTCCACACAGTAAGGCACCCATGACTAGCAAACCCAGGACCTTCTTGCTGTGAGGCAATCACGCTAACCACTGCACAACTGTGCTGCCGCCTGTTACTTTTTTCAAAAGTAATTAAATTACTAGTTACTTTTATGGTACTTCTCAATGTCGGTTAACTTCTCAGTGTCTATCTGCCTCGCCAGTTCTCACATGGCCCTACGCCGCTGCACTGAATACACTGCGCAACATTACTGAAAACCCTTAAAATAAGAGCTGAAACAAGTAAATAATTCCACAACGACACGCAACCCAACTTGGCTGCAGGCAGTGGAATCTTCACTAAAAAGTCCTTTTCGTAAATACTTCTGATTTGGTCAGTAGATGACAAAACCTTGAGACAAGCTGTAAGCAAGTTATGGAAGTTACAGTTAGCCTACCATACCTATTAAGGACATAATCTCCAGCAACAGATATTCAAATGCATAAAATAAATAATTGTCACCTTGGTCATTTTTGGCCAATTTTGACATCACTAATGGCTATTACTATTGTGGCAGGGGAGTTGGCAAACTGAGTAAGTAAATGGTGAATCACTGTTTGGCATGTTAATTTTACAAAATATTTTGCTTTATTCTGTGCCCTCTGATAGTTACATGTGCTTTAGTTCTGTGTTGCGCTGATTAGTGTGTTCTCTGTTGTTGCGTTTGTGTAGTTAATGTTTAATCGTTCTTCCTCACCTTCTTCTACTAATGTGTGCTAGTTAATGATTTGAGGGGGCCTCCTGTGTTTAGCTTATGCTTACTCTGCCCTGTTATGTGCCATGCTTGCTAGTAGCAGAACAGTGAATGAAATAAAGAGCAGGAAAAAGCCAGTCAACCCTAAACCTTAAAAAGTAGTGGAATTATAGAGTAATTTTTACTGGGAAAGAGGGATGTGCTACCAATTTAAATGGTTTTATTAGTTAGCTAAAAAAGAAAACATGGACACACAACCTGACCAAACAGCTAATGCAAAGAGAAAAGTAGGCTTACCATCATGCTCAGTTATTGTTCTGCAGATTGACCAGATTACCCACAACCCTCAGGTGCTGTCAAATCTAATCCTTCATGAGGCCGGATATTAATCTTACCCAGCACTGTGCAAACAATAAAAACACTGCAGTCTTGTATTTATGTTGCCTGATGCGAATAAACATAACAGACCTTTAAAAACATGTTTGTCAGTCTCTTGTTGATGTCATGTCTTTATTAAGAACTCCAGGTCTAAGGATATGTTTCCATAAGAAAATGTTTATGGTTTATCACCGCTATCGCACCCTCTGCTCAATAGTCGAAAGCTGATTTTGCCATATTTTTTCTCTGGATGTCGCTGCATCCTCAGAATTACAAAGTCATTATGTAGTCAGAACACAGATATTTCTATATGCAGGTGCACAGTGAATTGACGCAATGGCCTCTTTTTGAACTGCTATTAATGCAACTTCATTAGACAGCGTGACACGTTCGAAGAAGAACGGCGACTGCCAATTCCACTGCATAAGCTAACAGAAACTCATGCTGGCTAGCAGTGCACAGAGTGAATGGGAGAGAAGGAGTGGTCTTCCTTCCCACCCAGAGAGTGAGGTCAATTGTGCTCTTTTGGACTCCTAGCTACAGATCATAGGGGATCAAAACCAGTGACCTTCCAATAGTAGGGCCAGTGCTTAGACCACACAGACTTACTTTCATGCAGTGTCATTTCATTACACAATGTCAGCATGCTGGTATGTATGTATGTAGCATTATACACACTTTACCTACAAAACAACCTCCAAATTCATAAGATCCAGGGAAATGTGGCAGATGTACACAGGACAAAATGTACTGAAACACTCCCATTTACAACAGTTAACGATTTTTTTAAAAACACCATTGAATTTATTCATAGAGCAAACCAGCTTAGACCCATAGTTCCTAATATGAGCGTGACACTGACCACTAAATTTACACTCTTCAAAGCTTTTAGAAATATGCACAGATACACACTTATATAAAAAGTACAGACTAAGCATGATAGTTTAGTTTTTAATATATTCTCAAATTATTAGAAACATCTCTCTTATAGCTCTATCTTGTTTGAGTGCAGTTAGAGGATATTACGTTCAACCTAGCATAAATAAACAAACAAAAAAAGAAACACCTCTTTGCCTGACACTCCTATACATGGGTGCTCTCCAACACTATATCACTGCTGTGCTGAGAATGATCTATGACTCAAATAATATCTGGCCAGCAGTGGCCTACAGACAGAAACTAACCAGTGATGAATGGGATAAAGTGTAACCAGCAAATTGTGCAGCAAAAGATAAGCTGTCTGCAATTTTACACCAATACAGTGCAGCAGCTGAGTGTATACTCATTTTGTTTGTATGTTTTATAATAGTTGTAAGGTTGACCAGAGGACCTTAGCCTGAAGCTATAGTGACAGCCTACTGGATGACAGAGTGTATTTAGTACGACTAAGTGCCTGTAATTAAGTGAACAGCATTAAAGTACCCCCCCATCTCAGCACCATCAAGCCAGACTGATCAATGACCATTCTTGTGGTTTAAGCCCCAGTACTATGTCTGTTATATGGATTTGAGAGTGTGTACATGTAGCTCATTTTCTCCATAGCCATCAATACAGCTACTAAAACATCTGCACATTTTATTCATTGAACTTCACACTGCTTTCAGCCCTGTCCCTGTATACAAACTATACTTACTGCTTAACCTGAGTATGGGGGCTATAGTGAAGTGAATAGTGAAAGTGACTCTTTGTCATTGTGAACACACTCAAGCACCACAACGAAATGTGACCTCTGCATTTAACCCAT
>JBBPDA010000081.1:30002446-30025388 GCA_037974385.1 Arnoldichthys spilopterus
CTCTCTCTCTCTCTCTCTCTCTCTCTCTCTCTCTCTCTCTCTCTCTCTCTCTCTCTCTCTTTTTCTCTCTCTCTCGCACTCCCTCCCACTCTCGCGCAGTCCCTCTCCCTTTGTTACTCTCTCTCTCTCTCTCTCTCTCTCTCTCTCTCTCTCTCTCTCTCTCTCTCTGTTTCTCTCTCTCTCTCCCTCTCTCTCTCTTTCTCTCCTTTGTCACTCTCTATTCTATCTGTTCATCTCTCTCTCTCTCTCTCTCTCTCTCTCTCTCTTTCTCTCTCTCCTTTGTCACTCTCTCGTTCATTGTGTTCCCACCTATCTCTTTTCTCTCTTTCTCTTTCTCTTTCTCTCACAATCTCTTTTACTCTCTCTTTGTCGACCATCTCCCTCTACCCCCCCCCCCCCACACATTTTTCTTTTTTCTTCTTCTTCTTCATCTTTTTTTTCTATCTCAATCTACATTGAAGATGCCATGCCTTGCTATTGGTGATTCTCCTAAAAAAGGCTAAGTGAACCCTTAGAAATGAATAGGAGCAACATACTGAGATGTCTGGCATTAGGATAGGTAGGAAAACTAGAAGTGACTTAATGGCTCAAGCCAAACTCTTGGAAAGGAGATGCGTTCGTGAGTGTTTAAGCATTTGTGATATTCAAATATATCCAGAGGTAAGTGCCATTTGCAAAACAAACTAGGACAGCGTCTCTGCCTGCACTTCAGCGCACCTCTGTCCTCTAATAATAAACCCCACACTCAAACAAAAGGATGCCATCTGCCTTGAATCCTCTTAAATAGTATTAAATCTCATGCACGTGGCCTTATGCTGCCTCAGCTGTGTGAAGCCATACACAGGCGTACATCTAAGCACAACTGTCCAAGATTAAAAAAAAAAAAACAAGAAGAAGAAGAAGAGGCCTCACTGAGGCCTCATCATTACCATTTAAGGTGCCTGATAGGTTCTGAGAGAGTACGTGAGCCTATATTTCACTGGGCTCAGGCAGTCTAGACGGGAGGCAGTACTGTTTATACACAACACTGACCCTCAGCCAGTAACAACTATTAGACTGTAAGTTTATGTTTGGAGCAATAAGGACGGATCTCAGATCAGCAGAAATGCTTCCATAGTCCATTCTTGGCTCAAATGTGGGGTAGTTAGAGGAGTGCATTGTGCCTTTTTTAAGGCACAATAGTATATGTTCATTACCTTTTACCACTGAATCTTTTGTAGAGCATGTGCCATTATTGAAAAGTGTTTATATGGAATGACTATAGCTGTGAACATTGTATAACAATTATTGCCTACTTTAAAAAATATTTATTTAGACCCAGTCCACATGAATCAAGTGTTTTTCTGATGTTCGTGAGCTCATTTAAGTGAATTAGACCATCCGCATGTTCTATCACAACTTGCATTTGGTCAGATGTGCGTTTGTGTGACATTAAAAAAACCCAACCTGCAGCTTTTTCTGGGTGTCAATGTCTGCTGAATCCCAATGAAGGCAAAGAAAACATCTTTATTATGTTTACATGCTGTTAATTTACCGTTCTGGAGGACCGGGGATATCCCATGATTCTGCAGTCAGAGTGTAAACCCAGAAGCATAGACAATGTTTCACTCACTATGTTGCCATATCAGGAGGACTTTTAACACAAGGAGGTCATGGTTCAGGTCTAATAAAGCATACTGATCCATATTTCACCAGTCCAATGAAGGACAAACCTCAAACCCAGTAGGTTAAAAGCATCCTGGACTGTCTGATTACTGCCCCCACAGGTAAACACCCAAAATTACAGTCTGTGCTGCAGGTTGGTGTTGAACAGAGGCAAACAAATATGAGAGTAATGTTATATTGAAGTCAATAAAGCTTTGCTCCAAACACAACCATAAGCCTAGGAGCTCAGAGCGCAATTATTTACTCAGGATTTGATCGCTCATGTGCACAGGGCCTTAGTTTCATATAGTCCAAAATATGCTAACGTTAAGCGACCTTGGGTTTGTGAAAGGCACTATATAAATTGAAGTTATTATTATTTATTATTATTATTACAATGAAGCTGTTGTTAAACATTTACATGACACTCCTATTCAGAGTGAGTTTTAAAAATGTCACAGACAAATGCAGCATAAGAGTTTTGCCAAGGACCCTTACTGGTGTAAGGTGATGTGGTTACCACAGCAGGGACTCAAAGCCCAGCCTGCTGCATTGAGGGCAGCTGTGTTACTCAGTACACTACAGTAACAGTTGGCAGACTTATGAAGTGAGGTCATTTATACAGACATTTATATAATATAATATTTCATTTATATATATTTATATATATATATTATTATAATGGGAAGTTGCCCTACCCACTAAGACATCCTGACCCATGTATCACTGAGATACCCTTTAGCAAGGTACTCTCATAGCTGCCTGCTGCTCCACCTGTGTATGTGTGATGTGTTAAATGCAGAGGTCACATTTTGTTGTGGTGCACTTTTTGTGTGATTCAGAGTTTTCACAATGACAACATAAGTCACTTTCACTGTTGTTATTTCTATTATTTAAGTATTATGTATTATAATTATTATGTTGTACATTAACAATAATTTTTTGCTGTATAATATCATACTGTGATATAAATTCCAGTTCATGTCACCTACAACTAGCAGATATAGTGTACAATCATAAGGCAGACCCCAAAGACCAGTTTTTTATACTCACAATGGACCTACTTTGACAGATCAGATGCCCAAGAGGCACCTCCCCTTCCTGTTTGAGATGGTTTATGCCAGTTTTCTGGCCAAACAGACTCAGGGAAAATAACAGAGAGGCGGGACTAGTGGCATGTATTGAAACAGATTTGACGAGGCAGGCCTCCGCTGAGGATCTCGCGGATGGTTGTGCAGTGGCACACCAGAATAATCTCTAAATTTGTGGGTCACAATCGCAGATTAAGCCCTTGTCTAGTAGCTGAGGGACAGCGGTGCCTGGCACAGTTTCTGTTCTCATTAAAAAAAAGGCCTCAGCTGTTTGTACACACGCTCACCCACACATGCGCACACATAGCAGTGGCATCCAACTATAACCACCCATAAAGTGTCATTCTAACAGGAAGTAAATTCATCGTTTGGAAGCCATTATATGCCTAATGCTGCTGTTATATCAATTCCTTTCAAAACATGTTTCATGGATTTTCTTTAACATAATTTGAAAACAACCTTAAATTGTGTGAATCAGTTTCTCTAAATTACTTGTTCCAATTCTTTCCTAATAATCTTACTATTTCAGAGATAAAAGATTTTGTTACTCCAGATCTTATGAAAGACTTCAGGGTCCAGTGCACCAAAAAGTTTCCCTTCAAGTACCATGTAAACCACAGACCCTAGGAAGCAACCCCAAACATACCTGTTTCATTTGTTGGTACATCCTGAGAAAGAGGTAAATATAATTAGCTGATTTCCACACTCTTCCAATCTCTTACTATAATGACCTGAAGCCTTTACAGGAATCCTTTCTCAGGTCATGGAATGGTTCTTCTCTTCAGTTAAGGCGGGTTCTCTGAGGTAACCAAAATTCTTCCTGAACCTTCCTATAATTAATTATTTTCTCCTAAATAAACATGTAATCCTCTATGACATTGTGACTAATCCTACTCTAAGGCTTTAAAATGCATTGTTAATAAGTATTGCCATATCGGCCTAATAGCAGCATAGCAGTACTGGCAGTACTGTAGTTGGGAGCCCAAAAGCTCTCTCTGTCTGGGTAGGTAGGATGGCCCTCCCTCCCTTACAGTGTTAGTGTTTTCTTCCAAGCATGTTTAGCTGTCCAGTGACATTGGATTAGTGATGTCATAAAAAACAGCCTCTGCTCACCCTCTTATCTGTAATGTCACAGCCATTTCTTTGTCTTTATTTCTCCTATTTGGTTGTCCTACTCCAGCAATGTGCCACCACATATTTGCAGGCTGTCTGAGCATGTAGTGCTTACAGCTAGGTTTAATTTAAAACAATGTGCATCTGAATAGTTGAATCAGACTCAAAGAAGGAATAGAAACCTTAATCAGCTATTCAGACACAGCTACAAAATTTACGGTGCCAAAAATGACAATCATGTTTCTTCTGGCAAGCTTAGTGAGGAAGGATGGCAAAGGTCAATTAAAGAATTGTCAATGGTCAGTCAGCTTGTGTTTTAGTGATGAAGGTTTGTAATGAAGGCCTACTTAAACATCCCATTAATGGCATAAGACACCATACACACACACACACACACACGTGTATATATATATATATATATATATATATATATATCTTACTACATATAGATTGCATATCATAGGTGTCACACAACAGTGAGCCAGTGGAAACAGAAGAGGGATGAGCTAAACTTAATGTCAAACCATCCTGATAATGCCTGGAAAATAGCTGACAATAAAAGTGGCTAATGGTGCTGAATGGAGGAAGAGTCTATGGGGCCCCAGGGCCTAATAGTCATTAAAGACAACAGACTCAGCAGCTGGTAAATCAACTGATAATCAGTTATTGAGCTTCGTAATGGGTTCGTTTGGCCTGTTTCAGCATATGTTATAAATAGCTCTAAGTGCCCTGTCAAGGCTTTATATGAACTGGTGTAGGTATTATTTAATTCATAAACATCAGCACATACGAAACATCTTCCATGAATAAGTCAGAAATAATATTAAATAATTTATTTTCAAGCTCCTCATGATTTCAATTAAATATCTATTTTTTCTGTTTTGTTTTGGTGTCAGGGCAAACTATAAATGCAAATATGTAGACAGAAATTCAATTAAAAGATCAATCAGGGTTAATACTATAGTACAACTATATTCATGTCAAGAAATGCCCAACAGGGATTCCTTGAATAACTGAGCAGTAACAGTTACAAAGCTGATTTGAGGTCACTGTTAGTGTATATGCAGTGTTTTGCCACTGTCAACACAATGAAGGGAGCACAAACTCAAGAATAGTGCTATATAAATACTACTAGTCTTTGCCCTGTGCTATTTATAGCAAACTTATTAATCTTTTATAAAGCCTTATGTAGTTGCCTTTAAAAATACAGTGCCTCTGTGGAAAAAAAGACCACATTCTCTTTATCTGCCTCTCTTACTTGCACGCATGAACCTTCATTCTGCAACAGACTGCAATGGAGTTTTTAAAAAGCTACATAAATCAGACCCCACTCATATGGCATATATAACATATAACAAGTAATATAATAAGATTAGACTGTGTTATAATGCACAAGCTGTATTTTGTTACTAAGCATTTCTGCTGTCCAACGATATTGTCCCAGACTCTGGGTGTTTGCTGAGAAAGCAAACAGGCCGGATTTTCAGACATACTGATGACTGTGTTTGGTTAATGTGGAACAGACAGAGACGATGGACACATCTCCCCCCAGTAACGAGGCCATTATGCCTCTTTCATGTGCTCCAAACTGAGTTAATGTGGAAAAGTAATAGGATACAGAACACAGCAAGGTCCTCTTTTGAAGTCCCTATAAAGAACAACAAAAAAGCTATTAAAGTCCACTGTCAGTTCCCAGTGCTGCCCCACTTAAAGGCCTGATCAGGGATCACTGAAAAAAATGTTTTGACTTTTGACTTATGCTACTTTAGCAATGCTAATGGTAATATTAAATGGCGAATGGCAATGTTAAAAAATGCTGCAAACTGGCCCTCTGAAAAGTATGGTATGTGCATATCATGTTCCTTTTTATGGAAACTTGGAGCTGGATCCAAAGGCCATGGAGCTGTTTGGAGAATTTGTAGCTGTAGTAGGAGCCCTAAGAGGAAAAGAGGGAGATGACTAACAGAGATGGCATGCCACTTCAAAATGTGTGCAGTGGCCAAATCAACCAGGATTTTATTTAGCAGCATTAGAAATTTAACAGAGTTTTAACTGCGTTCAAATCCTACGTTTCAAATGTGCACATTTTTGGGTTCCATACATTGTCTAGCAACTGCACTAAAGCATACAGTTGATTGCAACATAAAATTATTTTTACCACTGTGGTAATGATTAGGAGAACTTGATTTACATTATCTGAAGATCTTACAAGATAGTCTTTAATTTATTAACCATTAACACAGTCTGGGATTCTGTGTTATGGGCAGAGCTCATGACCTTGTTGCAATAGAACAACTAGAAGGTCACTGTCGTAAAGATCACCACATTTAAAATTGTGACTCCAGTCCTGCCCTCTGAACTTGGCTTTGATTGATCTTTGGCTTTTGTGGTAAATGGGGGTGACCATGGGTATGTCTGGTTGTATCTGTATGTGGGGGAGGTGTATGTGTGTGTTTGATCAAGCCTTCCAAGTGCTGTGTCATATTAAGAATGGATGCTGACATACGCATTATGTCATTATATGTGTGGCATATGATTATATCAGTTTGGGGCATTCCTTCATGCTAAAATGAATAAGTGCTGTCAGATGTGTTAGTAGCAAAATTGTTCACACAGCTGTAAAACACAAACACATGAAATATGACATGAATATGACTACTTGACTTTACTTTACATTATGCCCAAATCAATAACTATGCCCACAAGGGATGTCCACTGTAATACAGACGCATACATCCAGAGGTATGTCTACTGGCTGATTCTAGGGCTTCTAAGCACTACAATGCTTACCAAAAACAAAACAATGATAACAAGTAATACTGCAGCATGTTCTAACCCATCTGTTCAATATGATCTGAGGTATGATAGATATTATGTAAGGGGATGTAAAATCCTGGACTCCAGACATACCCTTCGTTTTGAAAAACAAGGAACAAATGGGCAATGGTCTGACCCATTTAAGACTCTACATGCCCTATGATGCCCTAACCCCCCCGCCCCCCATCCACCCCCCACCCCCACACCTCCACCCCCATAGCCCCAACCCAACCTCAGCTATCCCTCACTTCATCACAGTGGCGATGCCTCAACTGGAACTCTATCTGCTGTTGGATTTAAGTAATCCCACTATTTTCAGTGCTGGATTTGTGTGTCCTCTGGGACACAATAACTAAAAGCTTAGTGACATTAAGTTTTATTCAATAAATCCTAAGACTGAGGGCTAATATTTAAATTTATACATTTATACTTATTGCAAAATAATGGTTAAAATGTGATTGGAAAAGTGGAAAAAGAAATTCTGCGGTGGCCGGCAATATTGTGGTGAAGATGAAGAACTGATCAAGACCAACAAGCAAGTAAGCAACTAAAAATAGTGACATGCTATGACATTTATTTACCCCTTTCACCATTGGTCAGGACCACCAAAGGACAGGTAGTATTTAGGTGAGGGATCATTCTCAGCACAGCAGTGACACTGACATGGTAGTGGCTTGTTATTGTGTGTGTGTGTCTTGTGTCCAGAAACTGAGTATTGATGCAAGATTTGAGGATGACAAACACAACCTGTGCAGCATCATATGAACTCCAGTGTCCAGTGTCTTTACATTTGCAAGGAGGACCAACATGTTAGATGTGTCTAACAGAGTGGACAGTAAGTGGACATAGTGTTTAAAAACTCCAGCAGCACACACATACTAACATTCCACTACCATATCAATGTCAGTGCTGTGCTCATAATGAACCACCCATGCCATTCTGACCATTGAGGAACAGGGTAAAGGGGGCTTACACATGATGAAGAGCAGCGTTTCCCAGCCCTGGCCAGGGAGGCACACCACCCTGCATAGCTGAGTGTTTTATTGCTCCTAACACACCTGATCCAACTAATCCCCCAATTAACATCACTTTACTGAATGTAGGTAGGTGTGGGGAGGCAGAGAAAGCAGTAAAATGTGTAGGGCAGTGTGCTTCCAGGACCAGGGTTGGGAAATATGGATGTAGAGAAACAGATGGACTACAGTCTGTAGGTGTAAACTACAAAGTGAACCTATATGATAAATTGAATTGATAAATTGGACATTGAGTGCAGAAGCAAGGTTTGGGATATCTGTTAAAGTGTTTCATCAGTAAAGACTCTACTAAATCGACATTTCACACATTTTGCATCTTCACATGTTACATGCAGAATTGCATCTGAGGTCAACATAGCCAAAGCAGTTGGTTGTCTATGCAAATGCTCATCAAAGTTCATCAAAGTTAAATTTAAAACAAAGTTTGTGAACAGAGGAAGTCTTTGTAAAAGTATTTTTGTCATAATGCTAGTTTAGTTGGGTGTTTATCCAAGCTGCTATATAATAGTACAATATAAAGTACCTACAAACTTTAAAAAAATCTATGCTCATATACACATTATGTCATTATATGTGTGGCATAGGTATATATCAGTTTGGGGCATTTCTTCATGATAAAATCAATAAGTGTTGTCAGATGTGTTCTTCCTACAGCTAGGGAGTTTTTCCTTGCCTCTGTCGCCTTTGCCTTGCTCTTTGGGGGCTCGGACCTGGTTTCTGTAAAGCTTGATTTGACTTGACTTGACTTGACTATGACATAAAAGACAAAAGTCACACCACGTATTGATCTGATTGAATAAATACATATGCTAAAGCTAAAATAATATTACATTTTATGTTAGAGACTACTGAAAACTAGAAAAATAGAACACTACAGCTGACCACATAAATGTGGTGTCCTTAATTGCATGAGTGTCTGTTTCTGGTCCTAGAGGACCTGTGTCCAGCACAGTTTGGTAATTTTCATGCTCACATATTCATTAAATCTGGCAATTAACAGGTGAGTTGGAGTAGAAGCTGCATTTGAGTTTGAGAATTTGTGCTTTTTTGCTTGGGGTCTTTTTTGTTTGCTTGTAGTGTGCTTGGTGGTTGGAGGCTAGATGTAATCGTAGGCTTAGTAACCAAGAGACGTTTTGGAGTGGTCAAGTACAAAGCTGTTGTTTCAATACACTTTTCTTTTCACTCGCTCAAACTCTCTCTGTCACAAACACACACTCACACACACACACAAAACTGCTCATGGGATCTCCAGACGCTTTTGTTTTTGTTTAGTAAGCCGGATCATTCAGGGAGGGGCAAGCCTGGAGTGAGCAGGGGTGACAAACACACAAAGAAAGGATGGGTGAACTGGAACATGGGCAGCACTCCATGGGGCCAAACTTCCCCATCCCCAAACATCCCAATCACTGGCTCCATAAACACCATTTGTGCCATACGAATCCCCTCATGTTTTGGCCAATTACAAAATAAAATTTAAGTTGTACTGGAGAAGGACTAAGAACAGAACATCACTTTTCTTCATTAATTATAGTTTGCTGTAGTTTACCCATTCATACACTAAACATAAATTTCCTAAATGGTTGTTGGCTTAGACATATGAGTCTAAGAAACACTGTCAACTCATATAGAACATTAACATTATGTGGAGATTTTTAAAAGCTCTTTTCAAACCTCTCCTACTTTACCATTTTTATTTTTAAGAGTGTCAGGCAGTCTGAATTAGAGTGAAAGCCACAATGGATGTCATAATAATGTGCTGCAGCCAAAATTCTGCTACTTTTTGCATTGCAATTTTATTCTTTCATGTATCTAAAAACATTACAGCACAAACATAATTTTATGGTAACCTATCCCTGATTTTCCCAGAAGATTTCAGTAGAAGATTTGCAGATGAAGATTTACCACAGAACTAGATAGAATAGCTTTGCAGGCTTCCACACACACATGCAGACACACACAAATACACTTACACAGGGTCAACAGACATGATTGACCTTCTATTCCCTCAACAAGACGCAATCAATCTCGCTCTTAAAAGACATGAACATCAGTGCAGTAAAAAGTGAAGGATGCCATGACTCTTCCTCTTCCCTGACTCCCCTGTGTCCTCTCTCTAAATTATCTTTGTTGTCAGGATTAAATCCCTCCCCGCTAGCCCATAATCCTTTTGGCCCAGATTTGCTAGGGTGGAGAGCTCATTATGACATCAGAAGAGTGGCCGTGTCTAAACTCCAGAATATTTTAACGCATGTTGGAAATTCCTTTAAAACATCCATCATCAATGCCCTTTCCTGACCTGTGGGCAATGAAAACTGATTACAAGGGAATGCACCTTTGCACTTATGCTAATAAATCCCATGCCTTGTTGCTGAAGTGAAAAGAGGGCATGCCAAACAAACAAATCTGCATCAGGACAAAAAGCAGTTGTTTTGGTCATAGGCACTGAATGAATCGGAGTGTCAACAAGTGTAGTGAAAGTGATTATTTGTCATTGTAAATACAGTCCAGTATGCACCACAACAACATGTGATTTTACCCATCCACATGTTGAGAAGCAGGCAGCTATCAGCAGTGCCTGGGGAGCAGTGTAGCAGGACAGTACCTTGCTCAAGGGTACCTCAGTGGAACCTGGCCTAGCGCTTGAACCAGTGACCCTCCGATCACATGGGTAAGTCCCTAACCACTAGAGACTACCACTGCAAACAACGCATACTACCATGCCATTCACCCTATGAAGTACATTTGTTTTTTAGTGAAAGTGACTCTTTGTCATTGTGAACACACTCAAGCACCACAACGAAATGTGACCTCTGCATTCAACCCATCACATGTGCACACGTGGAGCAGCGGGCAGCTACCAACAGCACCCAGGGAGCAGTGTAGTGGGACAGTACCTTGCTTAAGGGTACCTCAGTAATGCCCGGGCCGGGACGCGAACCTGCGACCTTCAGGTCCCAAAGGCAGCTTCCTAACCACTAGGCCACCACTGTCCATTTTAGTGGCATTGCTTTGCCAGAACATACATGAGAACAAAAGACAAAATATCAATACTGAGGATGTGTTTGTCATGGCCTTTCTTGGGAAAGCTTGTGTAGAGAAGTATGGTTTCTCTGAATACCAAGGTGGTACATGGGCAGTAAATAATCAATTTAAACAGCGGTCCAGAGAAAACAATTAGCAAACAAATGAAGCATTCTCTGAACGCTTCAGTGCACATGTACAGAACACCACAGTTTACAGCTCAGTTGGATAAAGGTTAGCCCACTCTTTACAGAGAAATGGCTCACACCACTGAGCACTCAGACAGCAGCTCTTTAATGCTATCACTTCCCATCACTTTGTTGAGGAATATGTTTATGTATTTTGAAAAGTTCAGCTAATCATTCCAATAATTCATATTTGAGTTTTTTGGATACGCATAGTCACAAGGCTATTGTTGCTTACAAGTACTAATAGCTAATAAGTGCTAATAGCTAACAGCTAGCCTTATGCATCAAAATCATCACAGACCCAACTTAAACATAGACTGAAGTCAATGTATTCTGTTCACTTATAAATATTGCAAATGTATTTTGAAATAATTAGAAGTCATTTACATGGCTTCAAGAAAATCATTAAGAGAAGTGATCTACAAATTTAAAACAAGGTGAAGGCATTTGAAGTGAACTCCTGTTTAATGATAATGCTAACTGTAGTTATTAGTTTTCCAATGCTATGCTCTATAGAATTGGCCTGCGTCCATAATTCAAAATTCAGGCTGTAAAACAGCTACTACTGCGATTTTTTATGCATGTAATATTTTTGCCAATTTTTTGGGATATCAGAATACCATACAGTGTCATAAACAGTATCAGAATTATATTGTATGAGATTATTTGATAATTAGTTTAAGGCAAAACTTGTTATGTGTCACGCCCCGTGTGGTCCTGTCAATGTTGTTTTGGTAGTCTTGTGCTCGTGTCAACGTGTTTGTTGTGTTTAGCCACGCCCTAGTCCCCGCCTTCCACCAGTGCATCGTTTCCTGTCAGCTGTTCCTTGTTTAATGTCTGTTTAACCTCGTGTGTTTTCCTCAAGTCCCTTGTGGGTTATTCTGTATGTCGATCTTGTTTGTTCGTGTCTCAGACCTCGCATTGCTCCATGTTTAGGCCCGCTCAAGTGTCGTTTGTGTTCATTGTCTATCGTAAGTTCAGTCCGTTTGTCTTTGATTCCTCATTTGTTTTCTAGTCTGTTTTTTCATCAGTGTTTGTTTATTTTAAATAAACTATAATAATCATCGCACTTGCACTTACTTCCTGCACCCCTCGACCTGGATCCTACCCTCGTATTCGTGACACAACTGCATTGATTTAGCCATGCTGTTTGCTAATTAGTGAAGTGAAAGTGACTGTTTGTCATTGTGAACACACTCAAGCACCACAACGAAATGTGACCTCTGCATTTAACCCATCACACATGCACACGTGGAGCAGCAGGCAGCTACCAACAGCACCCAGGAAGCAGTGTGGTGGGAAGGTACCTTGCTCAAGGGTACCTCAGTAGTACCTCAGTAGTACCTCAAACCTGAGACCTTCAGGTCCCAAAGGTAGTGTCCTAACCACTAGGCCACCACTGCCCACTAAAATTTGCTTGCGGCGCCTATCTCCGCCACTCCGGGTTTGGGGATCCTTACCTTCTCCATGTTGGTCTTCAAAGCTCTCGTTTTAATATTATAGTAGGTTTAGGCTTCCATTAGTAATTATCTACATTAGCCTGGTAGTGGCAGGGCAAATGTAAGTAAGCAAACACCAAATGTGTTGAATGATGAATGTAATTTGGGGAAAATAAGGTAAAAACGGCATCTCAAAAGCTGCCATTTTAACTGTATCCTACATTATCTGATATTGACCAGTTTTAATTTGGGGAATTTAATAATAAAAAGGGAAACCAATCATGCTTGAGAGTTGGAGCCCTGGGACATTACATAGTCCAAAAAGAATTGGTATGCCCTCATAATCATCCATCCATCCATCCATCCATTTTCTTCCGTTTCCGGGTCACGGGGAAGCTGGAGCCAACCCTCATAATCATTTAAACAGAAAACCAATGATAGATTTAAAACTTTTGGTCAGATTAATCTTTTGGCTGTGAGATTGAACATAAACACCACTGTTTTAACACCAGAACCCACAATAAGCCAAAATGCTAGCAAAACCTGCTTAATTGTTTATATAAAATGACAAATGTGAGCCATCAGTGGTTAAATTTTTTTATCCTCTGCACAGAGCTGCACATACACACATTCATATGGCAACAATCTAATGTGATAGTGACTGCATCTTCTGACTTCTTTGTACATTCCAAAAAATATTTAGAATTGAGTGGATAGGATCAGGTCTGATAAAGGATCAGGTAAAAATGATTTGGAACCATGCAACCATTAGCAATAATGTTTTTCAGGACCCTCTAGTGGTCAGCTATATGTCCACAGCATAGCAGAAAAACAACTGTGTAAAGCTTGTGCTTTATAGTGCAAGAACATTTGAATGCTTCAAGAGTTCCTGTGGTAACAGTGGGCATTTTGGCAGGCAGCACACAGAAGATAACATTCAAAACATGGCTGGCAGAGCCACATTCTTTCCAGCCATCATGATTCAGTTTGTGTTTAATGCCAGGGAGCGAGGTGAGGTGAAGGCAGTGTAAAGGAAGATTAGATGGGGGCAGGTGGGCTCACTGTTGCTAAGTAACTGATGCTGCTAGAGGTGGAAAAGGAGCTAAATGGAAAGTCACTGGTCACCTATTGTCACTTACGCTGACTGAGAAAAAAAGGCTTTAACTGACAGTAGTAATGAGAAAATTTACACAGTTTCCCCAAATGTGGTTAATAAATCAATATATATTTTCTCTTACTTTTGCAAAAGAGTTATGGTACTTTTAGCTAACAAATAGTGGAAGCTTATATGCCATCAATTAGCATCGTACATTAAAAATCCGAGCTTCAAAATGACTATTACTGCTATTTTTGTCTATAAAATATTTTTGTCAGGCACAACTGTGTTAATTTAGCCATGCAGTTTCTGTGTTCAATGAGGAACGAAATATGGGGGAAACCAGAAACAAAGGGAATTTCCCAAAACTAGTACTTTACAGTCGGTGAACAAGTGCCTGGCTGGTAGGGCTGAACAACTAATAGTTTTATATCAAAATCACCAGTGCATTTTACAGGGGCTGCCATTTTAACTATACATTTTAACTGTATACTATATTATCCGATACTGATGAGTTTTACTTGGTGTAATCTAATAATAATGAAACCTTATCATTAAGTGTTATATATAACACTCAAGCCTCAAGTCCAAAAACAAACAAGACCTTTTGGCAAAGAAGGGGTCTAGGTGATAAAAAGATCAATTTGACATAATAATGGCATTTGAACTGCAATCAAAATACTGGTTAAAAAAATCACAATTAGATATTTTCCTCAAACCATTACTGGCCGGACATCTATACCTTCTG
Source organism: Arnoldichthys spilopterus (assembly GCA_037974385.1). Classification (NCBI taxonomy): domain Eukaryota; kingdom Metazoa; phylum Chordata; class Actinopteri; order Characiformes; family Lepidarchidae; genus Arnoldichthys; species Arnoldichthys spilopterus. The sequence goes on from JBBPDA010000081.1 coordinate 30,016,638, forward strand.
TGCAGTATTATAAAAAAAAAGACATTCCTGACTTCATGGATCTAAGCTATTAGGAATCGTGCTGGTAAAAAATGCTGTAGACTCTCAGCTCTTTACATTACATACAAACCTAGGAAGAAGCTTTACAGGCATTATAACAGCTCATCTATCAAGCCAGCTTCTGTGATAAAGGAAAACAACCCCACAGGGCTAATCCAAGGTAAAACCCTACATCAGGACAGTCTTATCACTCGAACAAGGAGTTGTCTTAGATCTCCATGGTGAGTCCAGGTCATAATCCAATTTGGGCACAATCCTCAATCTGGATGCTCAGCCCACAATCACGTAGACTGGGCATTCCTTAAAACAGATAAAGGAATATCACCTGCAACTATATTAAGTGAGTCACAGCACCATTTAAGGGATTCTCTTTGGTTTTGTCCAGTCAAGCAGGATCTAAATATCAATCACATACCATAAAAAATGTTGTACATTGTGAGACCTATTAAACGTTAAATTCATAAATTCCAAAGGTGGGCTCTTCTCTGTGCTTTCTTCCCTGAAAAAGAATGGTGTGAACTCCAAACATGTCTTGGTACCATTTGTGTCAATTTGATTTTGACAGAGAAAGCATTACTTTAAGTCACACTGAACCAAGTTTGGCCATGTGAGACCCATTCTAAATTAAGAAGAGCTAGCTAAGTGTGATCAAAACACATCAAACATGAGTGCTGGTGGGGGACAGGTAGAAACCCTTAATTCCAAAGACACAAGGAGAACAAATTAGTCTTAAAAATCCTTTCCCATGAGTCCAATTGAAAGTAGTGTTAAGGCCACCACACAGAAGAAACACACCAATGAATACACACAGGCATTTATTCTCATCAAAGTCAAATGATACATTAAACTAATAATTAAGCAAAAAATACCCAATAGTTCTATTACTATAGAGTTAGCCAATCAGCCAGTCGTATTCAGTGTCCAAAGCCTCCTTTAGTTTTAGTAGAGCAACAAAGAAAATGAAGGAATAGAAGCTGGTATGCAGCAATTAGCATCAGGCAAACTGCATGCTTAACTCAACATGCTTCAAACTACATTGAGTAGTTAGATAACCTCAATTAGACTTGTACCAGCCATTTTTAGGGCTTGTTTTTTTCTTCATTTTTTGTATTTAAGCACATTATTTTATTTGACAAGACATTTTTGGAAAAATATTTTTATTATTTATTTGCTTTATTTGTTTCATAGCTGCACTACAAAACTAAAGCAAACTTCTGACATCAGACTTGTTTAAGACAATCAAGTCTACCTGGGAAATTGTTTTCTTTTTTCTTTTGCCAAACTATCACTTGGCATGAAAGGCGAATACACAAATACAGCTGAGCAAACTATAATGAAACTGAGAAAATCTTCAGAAACACTTACTGGGATATACTTTTAACTTTTAACTAAGCACTGTACAATACTTATAAAGCTATAAGTACATATATATAATATTTATCCATCCATCAATGCTGACATGCATTGTATATAAGTGTCATTGTAAAATTGGTAGTTAATAGGCCTGTGTGTTGATTCCATGACACAGGGTTTAAAATGAAAGACAAATCTAGTAGGAAAGCTTGACTACTGTGTGAAAAGAATGTAGGAATGCAACAGGTAGTAAAAAATCTATTTAAAGTGACCTCTAATCCTAACAAACGGTTTTGTGAAATAATCCAGCCTAACCCAAACACTCAGCGGATAGAACTTAGCCTACAGGAGTAAACCTCAGCAATGCATTTAAGTAGCCATAAAAAACATATACAGTGTATTGTAAATCATTTTCCTCTTCATAAATCCTCACAGCTATTTTCTTTAAGAGTCTTAAAGGAAGGAACTTTGGATCAGATCTCTAAATATGAAACAACTTACCCATTTTATTGAGTTTGCAGAGTCTGGGGAGCCAGTGCTTTAGCCAAGTGAATAGAAAGGGGGGCAAGCCGGTCCTGCAAAACTAAACAAAGTGTGTGTGTGCACCCACTGTTCCATTTTGGGTCACTTCGATGACGTCACTGCTTGGGGGACCCAAATGGGGCCCCTTTATCCAAAGTCTGTACAAAGGGATAGTGGATGGTGGGGTGGGATGGTGGGTTATTGGAAGTAAGGGTCATTTTGAAGTGGTTTTCACCTTCAACACCTTACATTTCAAGGGGAATTCTACTGATTTCCGCATAACTCATTCATTAAAATGTAAACAAAGTCGGAGTGCTCCATTCTAGAGAGACTTTAGAACTGTTAGGAGTAGGAACCAGACATATGAAGGTAATGATGCCTTTACAAGATACCACAAAGAATGTTTCTACATGAATTGGTCATAAATACACTGCCTGACACCTGAAACTATTCTTCATTATAATTTTTTTTAGAAGATATTGGCCTAAAATATATTTTTAAGTCCATTCATGGTTTAGAGGTATACACAGGGCACAAAAAAGTTCACTGCATACAAGAACAAATTACATCTTCAGATTTAACAGTAAATTACCATAATTATTATTACATTTAAAACTCATAAGACACACGTAGGTTTACAAGTAATCCTGTATATAAAATAAAATAAATGAATGAATGAATAATAAATAAATATATTTATTCGCAATGTAGGCATTACAGCCTCTAGTTCCTATCTCCAACAAGAAACCATCTTCAATCACCTTCATGCCAGTTGTGCATATTTTTAATCAGATTCCTCCTTTAAGTCTTATTATTCACTTAAACATACTATGTATTATATAGTAGCTACTATCCATAGTGCACAGGTGAAGTTTAATAGATTAGAAGTGCATGCTGTCATCATTAGCAGATTAAACTTGACAGATTCATGAGACAAACTGTTGAGGGGGGAGAAAATTATTGAGGCCCTGGTGTCTTCTCAAAACAGTTGAAGACTATGGACGTGAACAGATGATGTTTTAATGAATGTAGAAAATCAGTAGAAACCTGAAACAGTCAGGACAAGTTAAATACCACTTTCAGTAGCCTTGAGCAGTGCAAACTTGAGTACCGAAATTGTACAGGGTAAGAAGGACGGCTCAGAGAAGGGCGAAGGAATATAAATTGCCGGATGCTCTGAGAAAAGTAGCCATGACAACCAGAATCCGGGCAGGCTGGGAACTCTATTCAAGTTTGGGCCGTTTGGCACAATACCAAAGTCTCCCCCCGAGTAGGAAAACACACAGAAGAGCTGAGAAGTGCCAAGAGCTGTTGCCTGTGGAGCCAATGGACAAACTCCTATGTGCCTACACTTGATTTTATTTACATTTAGTAACTGAATTATATGTTTAAAGGGATCATCTTCTGTTCATGCAGACCATAAAAAATTACAGGATACTGCAGTAAGACAATGCAAGATGTCATAACACTTGTCCAGTGAGAGATTGGTATGAAAAGAAAATTGAGATGATATTTTGAAATTAAATTTTGATTACAATCAGCAAATTTAATGGCCATTATAAACTGACCATTCCAGATGTCAAATTTAAAAGGCTGATCCACATTACTAAACAGAAGCAGTTCAAACAGTTTAAACATCTGCAGTCAAATGATTACAGAGAACACATTTAAAATGACATTCTTCTGCAGACTTTGTACATTGTATCTATTTATTTGCTGAGTTTAACATATTGGAAAAAATATTTCATCAATGTTTCATTGTGCTTATGTTTTTCTGGAACGTATACTAATTTTCACTTCACAAAACCTTTCATTTTTCCAGGAGCACTTAAACATGTGCATGCTCCTAAGTTTGCAGATAACTTCTTAGTGAATTTTGATTCATATGCCACATTCATTGCTGACAGTTGGGATATTTTCCAAAATGCAATAATAGCAAAATTCTGTAATATATAAATTCACATGAAGCTTTATTTAGCAAACAAAGTAAATATCCTTTCAATAGTATTCTTGAAATGGTTGTGTATAAATTTCAACCACTGCTAAGTTAAAGGACACTGTGCCTAATGTCAAGAGCTGGCTAGAGGGGTATGAGAAGCCTGACATGTTCTCTGGAATGATGTGATGAAGCTCCATCCAGTACATTTAGAATGCATTTGAATGGCATTTGTATTTTGTAATCAGTACCTGACCTTACTAATGCTGTTATTACTGAATGTAATTAAATCTACACAAAATTGTAAATCTAGTGTAAAGCCTTCCCAGAAGATTAGCAGCTGTAGCTCCTTATGAATGCACAGGATTTTTTAGAAGTGCTGGATGTACCAGTATCCAAGTTTTGTACATACTGAAATTATTACTTTACAATACATTGCAGGTTGTTTGCAGTTCATAGCACTATAATAGTGTCGTTTTCAACAAGTTTTCAAAGAAAAGATTTTAGTAACTGGATCAAATGTAATTTCTACAATTACCCCCCCACCACCACCACCACCACTCTTTATGTCAACAATGTTTTATTCCTAACTTTTATTATTTAATGTAAAAGCAAGTTCATGAATTGCTTTCCCACTTTAATGGGAATGAAGAACATTCCCAGTATGCAGAACAATTTTAGAACAGAACTTCTAATTTATGTGAATCTGCTTCACACTGTTTTTCCAACACGGGTCTTTAGAGAAAGAAAAGTGCATCTTCTATTGCACCTTCCACAGAAACCCTTTGTGGAGTGTTTCATATCAGCCTGTTCTAGTCCAAAACTGCATTTGAACTTATGTAAACTGTAAAATGATATGTAAAATGTCTTCAGTGAAAGGATTTTAAATGCAGACAGCAGTAATATGCTACCGTAAGTCAGTATAAGTATATATTTTATTGTAGACATGTAGGTGTTGGAGCTTGGTTGATACCAGACGCTACACAGCACAGCAGTAAAGTAAAAAGCGTAAAACTGAAAACCTGAATCAAAGCCAAGCCACATTGATTAAAACAGGAATGCACAGCATGCAGCGCTGTATCTGATTCTAGCGGAAAACTCATCCCTTTACACAGCTGTGCTCTCACAAGAAACGTGAGAGAGAAACCATTGACTTACAGTCTTTAGGCCAAGATTAGACTCATTCATTATAACAAGGGCTGAATGATTTAGGGAAAATATCTAATTTTCCTGACCTGTATTTCAACTTCTCTTAAAGGCTGTCTTTTCTATATATTATGCTCATTAGAAAATGAGCTGAGATGAGGTTAGAGTGCCCATTCCCAAACTTTAATTTCATTATTAAATTTCTCAAATTAAAACACTGAATAATGCATGACAAATTCAAATGTTCTTTTAATCTGACAACTGCAAATTTGATTTAAAAAGAGCTATTGTTCAGCCTTATTACCCTACTTTCATTCAATCAAACTGTGTGGTTGGAATTAAATGTTAGGTGACTCTGATTGAGAACTATGGATGGCCTGTGGACAGCAGGGAAAAACAAATGCAAAGCAGGTTCATTATAACAGGTTTTAGATCATTAAAATGCATCTTAAATAAACTTTATTAAAGTCAGTAATGTTGGTTGACAGCCTATTAGACACTGACAATTAAGTTAGGGTTTATTTCCTATGTTAACAATGTTTGGTGTTTGCTTATCACTGATCAAAAGCATATGATTGAAAAAGCATGTTTCTCGGAGAGATCGGTTAAAAAACAAAACATGAACGGTGGATCGCTTCACCCAAACATAAAGACCACAATGCATCACAAATCTAGTAGTTTTTGGCTTGGGCATTTACCTTTAAATTGTATAGAAATTTCAGGTTCTTTGAAAAAAAAAGTCCATCAATTATTCAGAAGTTTGATGTGAAATTGTAAATAAACAATCAGATTTTTTTACAATGATGGAGACAATTCAAATAAAGCAATCTTATTTACTTCCTATAACAACCAGTGAATCTACACTTTTATATGTAATGTTGAGGTGTGTAATGATAATAGTAAAAAATATGCCATGATACAACCTGCATGTATCTCTCCATCAAGAATGTGCTCTAAAAAATTAATTTTAGGCAAAAATCCATATAGCAAGATTTTATCAGGTAGTACATTCATAACCATTTCATATAACTTTAAACTTTCCGACATTTGGTTCCCATCACCGCCACTGTGAACAATTCACATCAAACCACTCTGACTTTGTTTACATCATGATTCAATTGGTGGAATTAATTAAAAACTTTAAAAAGGTTTGTTTACAAATCCATGTCACATATCAAAGAACAGTTCTTTAAAGACCATTAATTTAAAGCTTCTTCATGAAAACAAAAGTGGTTCTTTTATGGAACTGATGCAAAGCAGCCTTAAAAGACATAAGAGATGTAAGAATGTGACAGCAAATCCATTTTGTTCCAAGTTGTTGATTCAGTATTTTTATACTGATCCAGTGATTTTTATTTGAAAACTATCATCATACATAACAATATAAAAATGTGCTTATACAAAAAAAGCATCAGAGGTGCAAGGCATCCCGTCTTCACAGCAGAGGAAATGCGGAGGACAGAGGATGCAAACGAGATGTGTTGGGCTGAAAATGTGGGGGAGGCACTGACCTAGTTAGTGAGAATGGGTGCCATGAAAAAAAGTTGTGCTGTGATGCATGCGGCATCTGCATCATTCATGGACTTAGAGGAGGAAAGAAATTTGAGAGTGATGAACAGCAATGTGTGAAATTAGAAATGGTAGCAGAACAGACATGGGCCATCAGTGACAAGGGTTAGGATTAGTTACCTAGAGTCTTGACACAGTCCTGGAATGACATTCTGAATAGAAATATTTGTCAGTAATTATCTTACCATTCCAGTCGATTTAAACATGCAGGACATATAACTTTATAAGAGAGAACAAAAGCAAAGAACAGAAAATACGTCAGCGTTTTTCTACCTGATCTCTGTCTGCTGCCTTTATAGCATGCAGGTGTTTATCACAGACAATAACTTTAACACGTTTCCCTGTACTTAACCTGTTCACTCGAAACTCGCTTGCAATAATAATAATAAAAAAACATTTTGTTTTTCTTTCTTTTTTTTGCCAAGTTCATGGAATTTATTTTCTTTGGTCACACTGTTGTTGGAAAAAAAATCGAATTAAAAAAGTTAATTTCCAATATATGTTAATGTATCAAGATGAATTTCTAGGTCATTTTGGACCATTTCTACTGATTTACCACTTATCATTTGAAATCCTTTGAAAAGCAGCTGGTTCTTTCAGGAATGTGAAAAAAAATAATTAAAAGACAATAAGATGAGACAATGAGTCTACCTGCAACATATTTATGTTCACTCTGCTTTCTGAGAAAATATATAGGCTGACTTAATGAACCACTGGGATTAATTAACAGTCTCAGCATAGTCCATACATTTTGACTTCTTACAACTCGCAGCACTGGCTGGCAGTCAAAGCAGTGGTGTCTAATCCCGGTGGTGGAGATCTCCCACCCAGGAGAGTTCAGAGTCTAGACACCTGGCTCAAATATTCATTCATGCCCCTGAAGGCTAATTGAAGTGGTTGATCACTACAGTCAGAACTGGGCTCCCCCAAGCTAAAGCAAAACTCCAGCAGCATTCAACCTAATCTTTAGGAGCGTTTGCATGTACAACAACTAAGACACATTTTCAAATACTGATCAGCTGCCCATTGCCTTCTGTGATAAGTGTCAGCACGTTCTCAGTCTTTTTCTAACTTCTGGGAACTTATTACCTGCGGTAATCAGACATAATGTGGCGTGTACCTTTAACACGAAGAGAAAAGTAGCATTTTGTTGGAGTCAGTCCCTGCTACAGGTTTAATGGTATAACAGGCCAGTACTTGGGCTGTTTACGGTCACAGTTGCGGTCAAATGTGAGCTGCATGGCTGCTTCCATGCCTTGGATCTTAGCAGCATCTTCACCATACAGCTTCTTCATCTCGGCGCTCCTCCTCTCGCCTGGCCGCTCAGCAGGGGGCTGGGCGCTACGCCAGGAAGCCCTGTGCAGGTCCTGGTCAGCCAATACGTAAGCTTCCTGTTGCTCTGCCTCCATCTGCTGTTGCTTTTCTGTAGAAAGAGAAGGGGGAATTGATTTGCTGGGGAAAATAGCATGCCCAGACACATGAAAACCATGTACACTCTTACTCTAAAATGCAACGGGGGAAAGATCTACCTACTCTTTGCAGGTAACAGTCACTTACATTAACACTGATTCAGTCTTTACAAAAAGACCTTATTCGGTTCATCAAACTTTCAGTAGTGTCCAAGTGGGAGAATTTTTAGGATCTGAGCTGCACTAAAACTCAGCAGGATGTTGTTTGTTTTTAAGTCAGTGGGGCTTCAGACTTTTGGAATGCTGTATAGATGTTTGGCTGTGTCACAACTCATAACATTAACAGAAAAAATAGAGAGAAGAGTACTTACAGAGGATAATACTGAAATGGCTTAAAAAGACCACCATGAAAATCATTCTGGGCTTTACCCTGACCTAGATTCATATAAACAATTATCATCAGTTACATTCAGCGCTGTCCTTTTAAAGAAACACTCCAGAGTTTTTTTTGGTCAAGTGCCAATCTGCTGCATCTGTGTTATCTGCAGGTGTACATTCCTTTGTGTTAATGCAGAACCAAAAACCTGTATACTCAAAACACAGGTGTAATAGAAGTCAAGGTGCTGAAGCAGCCACCCTCTCTAATCTATCATAAGCAAGACTGCTCAAATCACATTCAGATTTTATTAAGTGAAAGTGACTGTCATTGTGAACACACTCAAGCACCACAATGAAATGAGACCTCTGCATTTAACCCATCACACGTGCACACGTGGA
>JBBPDA010000081.1:30030099-30045447 GCA_037974385.1 Arnoldichthys spilopterus
GAAAAATTGGATGAATGTAAGGATCTGAGGCACTTTGAAAAGGGCCTTTTTTGTGGTGGCTAGACGACTGACTCAGAGCATCTCCAAAACAGCAGTGTGATCCAAGTGATTCAAGGAACAGGACAACTGGTGAATTGGTGACAGGGTCATGGTCACACAAGGTTCACTGATGAATGTGGGAAATGAACGCTATTCTGTCTGGTCTGATCTGAGCTGCTGGTGCACAAAATGGTAATGCTGGCTATGACAGAAAGGTGACAGAATATGTATCATTACTCTGTGTTGTTTTTCATTGCACAACTATTATCATTACTGTGTGACTGTAGCTATTTTTACACTTGGACTTTCTTATTTTTTTTCTTAGATATTCCTATATTTCTGTCTTTTAATTTTTTTATTTTTTCATTTATTCATTCCTTTCTCATTTATAGCTTTTTTACAACTATAAAGTTGTAATCTATCTATCTATCTATCTATCTATCTATCTATCTATCTAGAACACACAGCGCACCACAGCCAGAACTGTTACAGCAGCATGAGACCGGTTGTCAATGTTGTGGCTGACCGTTTTCACAAGAATCACTTTATTTAACTGAACTGGAGCGTTACTCGATAAGCTTTGTGGCATAATGATTTTTTTTTTTTACTTTTAGGGACATAAACGACCCCGTTTCTATATTTCTAGCTAGCTCGTAAACGTTAACCCGAAATCTTCTGTCTTAAACAGAGTAGCCATTTGGAACGCGTACACGCTAGTTTTACTCAAAACGCGGGCATTTCGCAAAATACTCATTAATAAAAGTGTGAATAAAAGTGACGAGAAGCGTTCTTGATCGCCTACTGGACACATCTGACTCTGGACTGGAGCTATCCAACTCCTTCACCTCCACGGAGAGGAGGACATACTACGACGGGTGCAGCAAACAGAAATATGACTCAAACCCTAGTTTGCTAAACCGACCTTACACCCACTCGTCAAACAAGAACATATTCCTTACCATAATGCCCGTGTGAGCTGGTGTAAAAAAATTACGTACAACAGCAACGCAGTGTGGTATATAAAAATAATGTCTGCGAACAGAAACGTTCCGCTCTACCACTACATAACCATGCGTCGTTCACGCACCCGGGAATTGTGGGAAAATACCCGACAAATAAAAAGACGTTAGTTTTGGTAGGCGATGCGTCTTGTTAGTAATAATAAAACATTTTTGTTTACCAGGTCCTCTTTTATAACATATAAAACTCGTACCGACTGTTGGCTTCACTGTGGCATGTTTAAGTGGTATTTTTTATACGGGTGTATATCGCCACCTAAAAGCGAGGTTACAAGTTGCCTGTTCTGTTCTCTTTGACTGCGTCCCAAACCACATACTGCTATGCGGACGGATAATTTACTAATGATGTGTCCTACTGTAGTGAATTTGTGATTTAAAAATAAAAATGGTCTATGCTGTTTTGGACGCAGTTGTTAAAATAATTCCTTCCACGAAACGTAATTAAACTGTGGAAAAAACAAAAAATTTCGACTTAATAATAATAGTACAAAGAAACATTGGCTTCCATATTTTGATTTTGAAATAATAATCCCAAATATCGTTTTTAGCTGTTGCTTTGGGGAAAAAAACAAAAATAAATCACAAAATTTTCAAATCTGCACAGACGTTTAAATATTATTATAATAAACAAATACAGATGAAAAGTAAAGGCATTTCATCTAAATAGGAAAAGAAGTAAGCAGAAGCAAACGCAATGATGATGATGATGATTATTATTATTATTCCAATAACAACAACAACAAAGGGGTAATGGGGAAAGTCACCGAGAACCCTAACTTAGAAAATATAATCGAATTATTAATACTATTAAACATTATTACTAGAATCGAATTATAAAAAAACACAACGCGTCTTTTACATACACGGAAGTGCGTAACATTACTTGATGACAAATAGCACGACTGGAAGATGGCGGAGTATCTGGCTTCCATTTTCGGCACAGAGAAAGACAAGTTAGTAAAATGTAATTTCTTTGTTAAAGATGTGCAATGTAGCAAGTACCATGAAGTGTGTGTGACTATTATCTCCAGTTACCCTAGGGCAGTGTGTTCAGACAGGGCTCTGTTTGAAGGGCTCTGTCGTGTGTGCGGAGATGCAGCAGGAAAAGAGAAAACAGACGCGAAGAAGCAAAATGGGACACTTAAAATCCCATTTCCCCGAGAGCTTTCTTTAACACTGTTAATGTTGCTCTAGCAAGCTGGATTTTCATACGCTTTCTCCCATAAATTAAAGCTTTATCTAAATATCCAAGCCAACCTGCAGTTGTGCTTTTATTTTGGTTGTATGCAGAATCGGACTTCCTCTACAACACGAGATGCAGGTGTTTTGGAGCAACTGTAATAAAACTATTCTTTAAAAAATACTGCACTTTGAAATGTGTTTGCGTTCAACCAAACCAGTCAGTCAATACGTTCTGTCAATGGTTTAACTGCTTTGATGCCCTTATGATGATAATTTATTAGCTTCCTGGATTTCCTGTAACGGTAATATGGTAAATTCACAGTTTAGTCCAGAATGTTGCAAAAGTACTAGTAATTACAAGAAGACTCCACTAAAGTACTAAATATATTATTAATTAAAATAATATAAACGTGTATTGCTCTATAGAAGTCATTTACATCACGATGGAAACCGTATGCTTTCTTGTTACATTTTTCTTATCTTTTTTATAAGGGCCCAAAAAAATAACACGTTCATTTTTGCAACTCCTTTTCTTACAGGGTCAATTGCTCTTTCTATTTCAAAATTGGAGCATGTCGCCATGGGGATCGCTGCTCCAGACTACACAACAAACCAACCTTTAGCCAGGTATGTTTGTTAATCACTGTCTGACATGCTTTTCTTGCTTCTATATTCCCTCTCTCATATGGTGGTCTGTCATCTACCAGTGACCACGTTTGAATCTGAAAGGCCTAAAGTTTTCTTACATGCATGAGACATGTAAGGTTTGTGCATTATTTTGTAAGAGGTGGTCATTTGAGGTCATTTGATATTGTATGTAAATACAGCTAGTATAACCATTCCTCTTACTGTAAACCAAATACTGTATTCTTGACCTTGAACCCGTCTGTTTAAAATGGGGTTTTACTAGACGCATGTCCGCCTGTTTTTTTTTTTTTTTGCAGACCATCTTGATTCAAAACATCTACCGGAACCCTCAGAACAGTGCTCAAACAGCTGACGCTTCTCGCTGTGAGTTTATTTACTTCATGCATAACACTGTCTTGGAGGTTATACTTTATTTTAGCCTTGTGACTGGCAGAGAACTCTGCAGCTGTGTGGTTGATTATAAGCTCAACCTGCTTCTCATCAAGCACACAGCTGCAAAGTTCTCTGCTAGTTTTCTAAACCATTGCACAATACGCTTAATCCTTATCAGTCTTGCCACATCCCATTACATTTTATAGTTACTGTTACATTTTTCCATTATGTTTATACCTTTGCTAAAAAAATAGAAATGTTATATGTTCATCTGTGGACCATTTCACAACACTGCTAACAACAGCATCAACCCTATCAGTTTTTTAGAAATTGTGAAATTGTAAATTTAGCCTTCAGGCCCTTTGATGCTCAGCCATTTCCTACTGTGAGAAAACTCAACAAGTAAAAATAACAGGCCAAGATTAAAAGAACATTTTTGCTTCACAACAAACGTAAATCTGTTTGAGCATGATTAGTTTTTTTGTACATAGTACAATGTAGCAGGAATTAGGACAATTCTGAAAAAAGCACAGTTTTGAGGTGTGCCCAGTCACTTGTCTGTCAGGTTTTGTAAATTGTATGGGTCTTTTCTAAGAAAATGATTGGCTTGATATGAGGTAGGGTAAGTACTGATGCTCATGGATATGGGTTTGCTCTCTCACACATGAGTTAAGTGATGTTTTAATTTTTTTATATGTCTATAAATATATAAAACGCTTGCCCAAATTATCTGGAAAGGGATCCAATTTTGCACTTGGATTGAGCATACGTGTCTTTTATTGAAATGTTGGCACTAGACTGCTCTTAGAATAAGACAAGGTTGGAAAAACTGTATAATACTAAGCTTTTGTGCCAGTCGTAGAATTTACTTTATAAAAATGTACATTTTGTATTTCAGACCATTGCACTCTTGAACATATAACGTAACCCTCAAAACTCTGCCCAGTCTGCTGATGCTGTGAGTTGCCCCTCCACTTGCCGACAGGACCCCTGCAACATTGACCCAAACAAAAGGAGTTAATTCTTTGAAATCCCTTCTCACAGGTTTCTGTAGTTGCATTGCTACTTTACTTAAGATCTACTGAGCCTTTCAGTAGCTTCTTTCAAAGTTCTATGTCACATACAGTATGTCTTTGTAGTTGATTTACAATCCTTTCACACTTGGAGAAAGTAGATATACTTTGCTAATGTCCTGTTTTTTTGTTTGTCATTCTGCACATACTTTTCCTAGCCACACAAAACAATATTGTTTGTTTACTTGGAAGCCATATGCTATTGGCTTCCATGATTTACATGTCTGTTAAATGCAACTTTTGAGTGTGGTGTTCACTTGGTTGTCTTAGTGTGGTTATTCACATAACCAGCTTTTTCTTACCTTCTTGAGAGTTAGTAATGATCCCAGTGGGGGGAAATTTAGTATAACTTGCTTAGTGCAATATTGGAGCAGTGAAAAGTGTTGCTTGCTGTCTGAAGAACAGCAAAAATTGAATGAGATTCAAAAAGGTCTTATTTTTATATAATTTCTTAACTTATTTTGTTTATAGGTGCTGTCAGTGATGTGGAAATGCAGGAGCACTATGATGAATTTTTTGAGGTGAGATTTACGCAAAATTCAGTTTTCCAGTTTTGACATACCCTAGATGTAGTCAATCCAGTACATGTTTGGAGTCCAAATTTTGCTTCTTTGTTTAGCTCTGGAACTGCAAGGCCAACATTAACACAAGATGTCAGTGGTCACCAAAATTGTGTCTGTATTTGCATTCCCAAACTGCTCTCAACCAGCTTAAACCACATCCAGCTCTTTATTAAGGTGGTGGAGACTTGTCAGTGTAGTTTAAAACACAGTAGTGTTACGTACTGTGAGCTATAAAAATGAACAGACAACAGGGTATGTTTTCACAAAGCACTTTAGCAATGTTTTTTTTTTTTGGTGACATTTATCATAAACACATGTATGCTTTGAGTACCGGCTCAGGTTTGGTAGGAAATAGCTGTGTGCAGTGGTGAATTTATTTTTTTATTTTATCTGTTATACTGTGTCCTAAGCCACGTTGACTCTGTGTCACATTAATAAAGAACTGGATGCTGATGGAGAGAAGATTTGCTGTGTTTTTATGGAGACCATATGAGTAACTTACTGTTGACCTCCACCTCACATTGTTTTTGGTAATGCACATTGAGGGATATTTCCTCATAAAGCCTTTTTCACAATGTCCTTACAAAAACACAATGTATGTGGTGAAAATAAAACTCAATCGTTAAATATTTTACTGTCTCCCCAGTGATGACAACACAACTCTGCAGGCAAAGGGTCTATCCGTGATGGCAGCTTCCTCCTTCAACTGGAGCGTGGCAAGGGCATACCAAAGTTTACCCATGTACTGAAACCCTCTCCCTTAATTAGAAGTGCCCTCCACAGCTGCAAGTGTAACTTGATTTGAAGTGACTCTTTGAAATGAAGTATTAGAGAGAAGGGAGGCATCTGGGAAGACCCATCAGTTTAAGGGGAGCTTGTGCCACTTCCTGTTCCTCCCAATATACCAGACATGACTAGAAAACAACAGCAGGTGCCCCAGAACAGATCCTCAGTAAATTGTGGTGAATGGAGCTAAACAGCTTAAAAAGTCTTTTATGCTGGAATTTCCCTTAAATTCGAATGTACTACATTAAAAAGTCACTGAAAAATGATCAGGTTTGGGCAGTAGGACGTTGACATTACTGCTACTGAGGGGTGATTGGTTGGTGATCTAAACAGCTTCTGGCTGAGTAAAGTAGTTAAGTAACAAAGCTTATGAATATATATACAAGGCACTTTTAGAAAATCCTAGAACGAGTTGAAAAGTGGTCAGAAATTGAATTGTTCAAATATTTAATTCTGTCCTGTATTGTGAAAGAGTAAATTTATCTGTTTAACAAATTAACCACTTACAAATTAGTTTTGCACCAAAGCTGCCTAGGTCCCCATTCATTTTGGACTCTCTCATATTGCATAAAACTTAACTGATTTAAACTGAATGAAGGTGAATCTATAAGGTTCTCTGCTTTAATCTGTGTCCATAAATTTACTTAAATATACAGAATGTTAAATTATTGCTTTGACTTAAATTTGATGCAGATGGCATAGAAAGTCACTTTTTTTTGTAAATCCATGTGTTCTAATGTTTTTTTTTTTTTGCATAGATGCTTGTGGGAAACTTCCCTGTTTAGTAACACAGAGGCTTTATGTTATTAGGAAGTCTTTACAGAAATGGAGGAGAAATACGGAGATGTGGAGGAGATGAATGTGTGCGATAACCTAGGTGACCACCTGGTTGGCAATGTTTATGTAAAGGTCAGTTCCACTCAATCACCCCACAGATCTTGCTAACCTAATGAGAAGCTTAGACTGAAGTGCTTGGCACTGCTTAACACATGCAGTGTTCTATCTTGATTTCTGTAATAATTCAAAATGATTGAAATGACTCTGACAATACACTGGAACTGCAACTAACAATTGTTTAATTGACCAATCTGCTGATATTTCTTTTGGTATATCAAAAAATATTTTTTTTTTATATTTTGTAGAATATATGTGCTCCTTTTTTATTAAGTATACAAAAACAAGTGTTTTTTGTTGCTCATGTGTTAATATAATAAATCATAAATGATAAGGAAAATTGTGAAACATTAACTTCTGATTGGCTTTTCTACATCAAATAGCTTTAACAACAGGCTTCATACTCTGGAGGTTGTTGCAGTTATACTGTCAGACACAATCTCGCTTACACAAACACTGTTTTTACAGGAACTGCTAGCTGACAACTAGCTACTTAAATACACTTTGTCTTGCAAATTGAAGTAAATTAGCCTTAATAGACCCTAAATAGAACCTAAAAATGCAGCCAATCCAGAGGGTTTTAAGATTCTGTAGTAACTTGTATTGCTGTTGAGTCCCTTCATCCAACATGTTTTAAATGTATGTTTCCATGCAAGATGTGTTTAAAACCACTGCTTGCACTGTTTAAAACTGTGTGCTTTTCTGTTTCTCACACTTCTGCTGTTCCCACATGCTATGGAAGGCTTGTCTTCATAGCTGTTAGTTTGCAGCTTAACACACTGTAATAGAATTCAACATTTCTGTGACTTTGGCCAGATTTCTCTACCTCTGGAATGTGTGTGTTTTTTTGTTTGGGTTTTTTTTAAAGTAATGCAGCTAGCCTCACAAAATAGCGTGCAGCAACATAGACCAAACTAATCAATAATGAAATTTGTTGCTATCAGTTTTTATCACTTTAATCAATTAGTTATTGCAGCCATACAGTGAACTGCTATACATTTGCAGTGTTGTATTTTCACATATATTTGTATTGTATTTGAAAGATTTTTGTACAGCAATATTCCAAGAAAATAAATGACAAGTTAGGGTGGATTCTACCATGGGTGTAAAAAAAGAACACAGCAACAGAACTGGTGGGAGCTAAATTTAGTGCAATTGTTAGTACATAGGTTACTTTAAATTTGCATTAAAGCGGTCATGTAGCAAATTCTAACATGGTAGCATTCATATGATGTCCTAAATTTGGCAGGTGTAGTGATTCACTTGTGCTGCTTGCATGATATTAATTGGTATGGTCTATGCTTCCATTACTTGTTCCCTACAAGACCCATGTAGGAGCTAGAAGTACTTTAAAGGGGAAAAACTCTAAATTAGATTTTTCTGTGATGTATTTAAGATCAGGCTCCAGACTTCAGCCCCCCTGTGTGTTTTTTAGTGTCACTAAACAGTGTTGATAATTGAACAGTTTCGGCATGAAGAGGATGCAGAGAAAGCAGTTATGGACCTTAACAACCGCTGGTTCAACAGCCACCCCATCCATGCTGAACTGTCCCCTGTGACCGACTTCAGAGAAGCCTGTTGCCGGCAGTATGAAATGGGGTCAGTCTTCTCTTGTGCTGTTGCTCTCACTCTGGGTCAATCTGTGTCCCAATATACAGTCTGTTATTGTATCTTGTGTATGGGACTAAACTGGTGCTACATGATGAAGACTTAAAATACATTTAAGTTAAGTTTGTTATTGAATACTCTTATATATTGCAACAACTCTGTTGTTCCTTTTAGTCTTCAAGGCCACCCAGGTGGTAGACATTTTTGCGCAATCCTTATGCTTTGTGAATTAGGTTGGATCAAAAATGTGGAATGTCTGGGGGCTCTGAGCACTGGTATGAAGACCTCTAAACTACAGGATAATGGCATTGTCCAGACAAGTCTTTGCTCTGTTTTGATGCGCATGCTAATTGTGATGAGATCAGTAAGCTGCACTGTGTACTATTTATTGGTTGCAACCTTACATGAGGGCCAAATGCCATAAACTGTAAAGTTTTATAAGGTCTATATCTTACATTTTTTTTGTTTTTTAATATTTAATATTTTGTATATAATACTTTCCAACCTCTTTCACTTCTAATTTAAGCTGAAATATTTAAGCTGATCTAGGTCAATGACCTATCATCAGATTGGTTGCCATGTATAATGCCTTGTTCAGAAAGCAGTCCAGTTTGAAACACCCCTTATAACTTCAGCATGATTAGGCTGGGTTAAACTGTTGAAAGCTGAATAAGTGGATGTGTGTTAATGTTGGTTTTTGTAACTTCCCATAAAACTGTTAATTCCAAATTGGCTGTTTTACAGCTTAATGTTCATACATGGACTAGAGAGTAAATTGTACACTTTGGAAGATGAACTAGGTTTACATACTACATAAAACATTTTCTTTAATGAAAGCGTTAGATTAGGAAGTTAGGAAGATTTGGTTTCCCATGATGTGGACCCTTGAATCTAAAAATTAAAAGTGTTTGAAATGGTCTTTTCCTTCAAGTCTGTGAGATGATTAATTGGCTGTTGTTAAAGTCTTTGCCCCTTTTTATGTTTGGCAGGAAAAGTAGAGAAGTAATTGCTTAGTCAGGCAGATGCTGGGCAGATAACTTTTCTCACATTCTGATTTCAAGGTACCAGCCTTCTAAGCAGCAGTTTCTGAATTTGTCATACTTTCACTACACTAGTTACTACGTACCTACACTAGTTAAGGAATGACTCCATAATCACTGATTGGAATGGTGGGTATTAACTAGCATAGCTGTACTCCAAACTAATGTAAATGCTTATTCAATAAAGGTACTACTGTGATGTTTGACTCCACTATCTTTCCCTACAACAGGGAGTGCACTAGAGGTGGCTTCTGTAACTTCATGCACCTAAAGCCCATCTCCCGAGAGCTGAGGAGGGAACTGTATGGACGGCATAGGAAAAGGTACAGAAAACCCTGGAAATTATCCTTCTGCTCAGGATAAAGTGGAAATATTTGAGCAGTTTGTGATATTACAATAGTTATTTGTGTCCTAATGCCATTGTCATTTCTCAGTACTAATTTCTGTTATTCACCTTCAGGCACCACTCTCGTTCGAGGTCTCGTGAACGACACTCTCGTTCACGTGACCAGGGCCGTCGAGATCGCGAGAAGAGGAGATCAAGAGACCGTGAACGTTCCGGACGGTTTTGAGCTAATATTGTTTTTTGCCCTTCATAAAGCACCAACCATCACCAATAGACCAACATTTGTTCAAAACTGTTTCGAGTTGTGACTTTTACCCATTAATTCTTCTCTTGTTTTTCTTGAAAACAACAATAAAAGTACACTGTTAAACCATGTTCTCTATCCTTTCATGCACTTCTTTGCCATAGATTATGGCTGTGGGTGTGCTTATGTCAGCCTTTGAGTAGACTGTAGGTAGACTTAAATTAGTCATCATGACTTGCAAAAACTACAATAGAATAGAAATGCAGACTTTTACATTTACATACTGCAGATTATAGTGACAGTACATTTCCAGTCATAAGCACGTTTAAATTATGTTTGCTCTTAATAATCGACTAATCTGAGACATTGTAGCTATTTTTGGGGTTTTGCTAGTAATGCAAGCAGAGCATGTAAACTTGACATATGTGTCTTTGCAGATGGATTTAAGCGAAATATCCTTGATTAAATATGAACGACGTAAAATGTTTCAGATGAATACGGAACCAGCCAATTGGACAGAATATTGATGGCTTTTCCTGATTTCCAAGCTGTGTAAACTTTGAGGACAGTCTTGGACGTCACCTTTTTACGCGGTCGCTTGGAAACACCTGTGGGTGGAGCGCGTATGTAAATACCCGCCCTCGCTTCGGCCAATCACCGTGCGCTCCCAAATGTGGCCGGTTACCAAATGTCGATCAGCCCCGTCCCTTAGAATCGACATAACTTCTTTCTGGTTTTCAGCGAGTTCAATCCTGTGGAGGTTTCGGCAAGTTCACGTAAACGACCCCTGACCAACAAAGGTAAGACTTAGTTCTTCTAACTTAATTTAGCATCGATAGAGCAAATGAAACATGTGGGTATTTCAGTCATGGATGTTCACACATGCATAACAGTCTTAAAGAAAACGAATTTCCCCCTTTGCCTTTCCTAAACTAAGGTAAAATTACTTTGCTGTTAGTAGCACATCTTCCGTGGACTCGAAACCCGGACTGATTTTACGTCAATGTTGTTTTATTGGGCTCCAGATTCGAATGAAAAAATCACGTAAAGTTGCATCACTAACCACCATCAGAGCACTGTACCCCACTGCTGCTTATAAGAGTTACATCATCTGCGTATGAAGTGGTGAAATACGGTAGAATAAACACGTGTCTGCAGTAAAAAAGCTGCTGTGGGTCATTTCGCGCTAGATCTTTCTGTATTGAGCGTCTGTCTCGTGGTTAAATTATCTGTTGTTGAAGTTGATAACTTTGGGGGTAAAGGAGTTGGTATTTTTTTAAGAATTCCTGTTTTTTTCCCATTGGAAAGCACATGGCTCTCCATCTGTCTTCCTTGAGCCCTGGTCCTAGTGTCCGTTATATTTGAGGCGTAACACAATAGAGAAGGCTTTTATGCTGAAGTTACTTTGTCATCGCCATATTTCTCACTCACATCTCACTAGAGCACCTAATACCTACCCTTGATGAGTATAAAAGTGTTAAAGCAAGACAAACGCATAACCCTGCAGTATAGTTCTACCCCAGAGGTAGGACTGGGAAACCTAGATATTAGGCTGGTCTTTAACCTGCACTGCCCTAAAGCAGAGGTCTGATAAGCACTGGGCACTGTGTGCTTATTTCAAGGCCAGTCCCAACTTAACAGTTATACCTGTCTTAATCAAACAAAATGGGGTGAGTGAATGTACATAGATTTTTAAGAATTTTATGTAGTTATAAGTAAATAGGTGCTTAGATAAAAGTCTTTTTTGGTGATTTTATATATATTCATACAGGATAATGTCCCTTGTAAGATTTGTTCTGTTAAATTCAACATTGTCAATATTGTATTAATGAAGGATAAACCTTGTAGGAAATATTGAGATTTCTTTTATTTAAACCTTCTTTAAGGTGAAAACAAGGATGTTTACATACTTGAAAGAAATTTTGGAGACAAATGAGAATGTGTGAGATCTATATCTACACTGACTGACTTTTGAAAGATTTCTGAAATACAAAGGAGAGTTACACCGATCAGACAAAGTTAAACCCACCTGCCTAATATTGGGTAGGCCCCCCTCATGCTGCAGGAACGGCCCTGACTGCAGTGCACTGTATGTTCTAACTGCTTTCTATCAGAGTCAGCATTCTCTTTAATGCTGCAGTATCTCTTCTGTGGGATCAGACCAGACCTTTACTCCCCACATGTATCAGTAAGTGTCTGGGTCCCCTGACCCAGTCACCATTTCACTGGTTGTCCTTGACTCACTGTTGGTAGGTACTAACTACTGAAACACTCCACAAGACCTGCTGTTTTGGAGATGTTCTGACTCCGTCGTCTTGCCATCACAATAAGGCCCTAGTCAAAGTCGCGCAGATCTTTCTGCTTGCCCATTATTCCTGCTTTCAGCACATCAACTTCAAGAACCAACTATTCACTTGCTGCCTTATATACATTACCCCTTGACAGGTGCCATTGTAATGAAATAATCAGTGTTATTCACTTTACCTGTCGTGTTATACCTAATCACTGTGTGTAAGAAAATCCTGATCTTTTACCTTTCATATGTAAATAGAGTTCAGCTAAAATTGAGATGAGAAAAAGTAAAACAATATTTTGATCAAAGTGATAAAATGTAAGAGTTGCTTTTCAGGAGCCAAATCCCAGAAATAGGCCAAACGTCTTATACTGATTTCACACAGTATTAGTAATGTAAAGACTGTAAATGGAATGAAATCAGGATCATATTTAGAATTTTTAATTAAGTTAAAAAAAAATCTGAACTGCTTTTTTTTATGAAAGCTATCCAAATTGCTCATGAAAGTCACCAAGAATGCAATGTTCTAGGTAGTTGTAAAGAGTGACTGGTCCTCCTGGCCTGAACAACGTGGTGCCACATGTTACTTGTTTTGGGTCTCAGCCAAGGCCAGCCGTGACGCATGTGTCCCTCTGCACATTTAAACCTTTAAAGGCCTTTACGGCTCCTCCTTCATATGCTGCAACTGCTCCAGTTACTTTAAGGCACTTAGTAGGGTGCAGATGCCTATGATCTTCTGTTCATATAGTGTATCAGGTCCTAGATGGAATGAGCCAGTGTGTCTTGAATATCTTTACTGTCTAAGTGTCTGTCTAAGTACAGTATTAAATTGCATACATGAAGCCAGTGCTGGGTGGCGTACATGCTGTTTCATGAGCTGTTGTTAGCTATTTCAATAAATAAAATAAAATAAGACCACTCACAAGCATATTAAGTATTAATATTAATATAATTGTTTATTTGTTTGTCTATTAATCATTATTTTATTCATCCTACTCACCCAGTGAGAGCGAGGCCAATTGAGCTCTATTGCAGCATTTCTCAAACTTATTTGTCCTGGGGACCAGTCCAGGGCTGCAAAATAAAAAATTTTTAAATCAACATTTTAATGTGATGGGTGTGCCTGCTCTCTCGCCACTGACTGGTCGAAACTAGGAAGGCACGCTGACACAGCCACTCAGAGCGTTTCTGAGTTCAGCCTGTTTCTGTCCTTTGTTTTTGTGGCTGTCAGTTGGGAAAAAGCTTGCACCGATACGTGGAGTAGAAGGGCAAAATTGTTTTAACTGCCATTCTACTCAGCTGGGGATATTCCTCAGAGCATGACAGCCAGAACTCTGACAGAGACAGCCAACCGTAGCTCGACTGTGACCCAGTGTCGCACAAGAACTCCAAAAGTTTATCCTGGACCACAGCTGGCAGATCACTCATCTCTGGATTGGGTCTCGTACTCATTGCTTTTCCATGAGATGGGATTTTGAAGGGAAGTACACATCAAAATGATGCAGTGTTTCTGTAAGGTGTTGCCCGATCACTTTGATTCAGCTCTTGTAACGCTGAATTTTGAGTGGTGCAGAAGCAAGGCTCTGAGGACTGGCACTCGTCCACGGCCCATAGTTTGAGAAACACTCTATTGGACTTCAGAAGAGGACTCACACACCTGATCGCCAGTTCTAAGACTATTCATCGAATACTTGCCCCACACCTTGACGTTAAGTCATTTCAAGTATAATTTCATTAATGAATGATAACTTTTTTATTAATCAGCATCTGTCTTCATCTGTCAGCACAGATTTTACCACCTTTAATGTTTATTTTCTCACTTGAAATATCACCAGGTTATTTCTAAGGACGCAAAAGCATGTTGGACCTGTGTGGGTGCCCCCGGTCACTTCACAGTAAGGCAGCCAAGCGAGATGTGTGTTTTTAGAGTAATTCGGGGAAGACTGTTTGAACAGCAGCTGTGTAGTGGACACTCCGCATTAGGCAGGGGCCACTTCCATCTGGACCTGTATTTATTCAGCTAATGCAGGCATTCAGAAGTGACCCCATGAATTAGGAACTGTGGAACCATGCAATGTTGCATCCACAACCTGTATGGGACAGGACCGCTTTTTCTTTTTCAAAATTGAGAAAATCAAATGATGCTGGTCTGGGCTGGTTATCCCAGAATCATCATAACACAAAACAGTTCTTAAATGGTAGAATGAGCATTACACTGAACACCTTAGTGAGCTGTTGATTGAAATATTTATCCTCTGGTCCTCATAAACAGACATTACATGCATCATAAGTATCACTCTGCGCCTGCACTTAAAGTACCATTATTCTTTAGCTACCCTAAACACAGTTTTAAGGCCAAAAGCTAAATAATCTTAAGTGTGTTTCACTCAAAAGTACAACCCCAAATCCAAAAGAAGGAGTGCGGTATAAAAGGTAAAACAAAACTGAATTTAATGATTTGCCAATCTCATAAGCCCATATTTTATTCACAATGCAACATAGAAAGCAAATAAAATGTTTAAACTGAGTAATTGTACCATTTTAAGAAAACAAAATGACAGGGCCACTTTGTAGCATCCCCTATTCTTTTAACAGGAGTTTTGTTTTTAATCTAGGACCTGAGGAGACCAGTTGCAAGACTTTTGGGAGAGGAATGTTGATCCATTTTTACTTTGGCTGCTCAACAGTTCTAGGTCTCCTATGTCATTTTTTCATGATGCACCAAATGTCTGATGCAGGCTGGCCAGTTCAGCACACGGACTCTTCTACTACAAATTACTGTTGTAATAGATGTGGCATGTGGTTTAGCATTGTTGCTCTAAAATCTGTATATGCCTTTCAGCATTGCTGGTGCATTTCCAGATGTGGAGGCTGCCATTTCCATAGGCACTAATGACCCCCATAACATCAGTTTTCCACTTTGCTTCAATCTATTTTAAATGAGCTTTAGCTCAGAGAAGATGGCAGTATTTCTGGATCATGTTCACATATGCCTTTTGTGCATATGCAAACTGTGTTCACAGACAATGATTTCTGGAAGTGTTCCTGAGCCCATTAATTAATAATTTGATTATCTTGCTAGGACTCTCTTAGTGATGGCTCAATCACTTTTTCAAACACCCACTAATTCACACTGGCTACACCAGTGTAATTACACACCTTAAAAGGCTTATAGAACACCAACTGCTGTCTCTGTCACAGCATCAAGATTGTGATGCTTATGACCATAATGAGTGATTAG
>JBBPDA010000081.1:30056200-30086913 GCA_037974385.1 Arnoldichthys spilopterus
GTGTGTGTGTGTGTGTGTGTGTGTGTGTGTGTGTGTGTGTGTGTGTGTGTGTGTGTGTGTGTGTGTGTGTGTTTGGTTGTCTGTCTATGTGTTGTCCTGCGATGGGTTGGCCTCCTGTCCTGGGTGAATCCTGCCTTGGGCCCTTAGTCAGCTGGGATTGGCTCAGAAATGGAAGAAGCAGTTTAGAAAATGGATGGATGATATTTATCAGTTACTATTTATATTTACAAAATTACTTAAAATAAAAGACATAAGCAAAATTCCATATGTACATTCGTAGTGTACCTAAGATATGGATAGTGTACACTGCAAAAAAAAATCTTTTTTTGCTCTGATTGATTTATTTTTGCTTACTTTAAGAACTGTGGTGAAGGAAATTTGGCACATTGGCAAATTAAATCAAATTATATAATACTTTATATTTTAACTTATCATTTATAACACAAGTATTTACATCTAATTTTCATTTTATTTTCTTTGGTTTTTGTAATAAATAGTAAATAAACATAACTTCACACTAATAATCGCTAATAACTTTCTTCCCTCAGATACGTCTCACTGATAACCTGGGGAAGCTCTCTCGGATCTTGGAGACAGATCACTTTGCCCTGGTGGTGCATGAACAGATTCAATGTGAGTAGTCATGACATGATGCCATTTTATCTGTTATGATGCTGATTTTTAATACTTGAATATTGGTCAATGTTGATCACATATTTCTTCTTTAAAATTTACGGACCTTTAAAGCTTTAAATCTAAATTAGGTGTTTTTAGTTGAACTTATAGTTTCACTTTAAATTACAATTGTTTAGTTGGTCTTTTCTTGGGGTAAAGTACATTTACATTCATAAGTACAAAAGTACATTTTTAAGGTCAATGCAATGTTGTATTGTTGCCACTATGCATTGGCAGACACTAATGACCTGTGGAATAAAAAGCTTGTGCAATTTGTTACAAAGCCTATAGAAACCCATGGGCAGCCATTGTTGTTATTTTTAACTTGGTCATTTAATTATTTTCAGATGATTATCCATGATTATCCCCCTTTAAAAAAGTGAAATTAACTCAAATTGTCTTTAAATAGATAAACGGGTCATGATGTTTGAGGGCTAAGTTAATTTTACTTCTGTTACATTGCATTGCCTGAAATATGAAACAGCTGGATGAATGTTGTCACTGCTTGACCCTCTCTCTCCCCTTTACTGGGACCAACATTGTTGATCCACTAGTGTACTTTTAATACACTGATTGTGTATGTCCCCCCCATGACCCCAATACAGCTCTGACTGTGGTGCACTGTTCTGGCACCTTTCTGTCATAGGCAGCATTAACATTTTGTGCAACAGGAGCTCCTCTTTGAGATTAGACCATACAGGCTAGCCTTCACTCCCCACATGTATCAGTGAGCCTTGGGTGCCAATATCTCTGTCACTGATTCACCAGTTGTTCTTTCTGGGATCATTTTAAATAGGTACTAACTTCTACAAAACCTGGAAAACCCCTGGATATGACCTGCCTTTTTGGAGATGCTCTGACTCTGTCATCTAGTCATTACAATATGACCCTTGTCAAAGGGGCTCAGATCTTTATGCCCATCCATTTTCCTGCTTCCAGAACATCATCTTTAAGAAATCACTGTTCGATTTTGCCTAATACATCCCACCTCCCCAACAGGTGCCAGTATCACTTCACTGGTCAGTGGTGTTAATATCATCAGTGTATTGCAGTACTAGAAATTTGTCTATAAACTAAAGCTTTTTCCTAAGCCAATACACTCTCAGCTTTGCATTTCCACCACATTAGTATCATAAGTAAGGTGTGCTCAGATAGGCATGTTTGTTCAAGGTAGTAAAAGTCAGTGACGTCTCAGCAGAAACCTTTTTTGAGTTGGCTTTGACGTTCATTCATGCAGCCACAGTACTACTTTTATGTCAGTATTACATAAGTGAGGATGTTATTTTGCCCTTTTAAAAAACACTCCTCACTCAAGTGAATAAGCAAATGTTCTCATGGAGATAAATGTGTCAGCCGAATGTTTTGTTAAAATTTAATGTGCATCCCTGTCCAAAATTAGATCCAGCTTTTCTACTGGTATTGATTCGATATCCATCAACATTGATGCGCTATCTCTAAACATAACCTCCTGCATGACGTCATTTGCTTCTTTTATATGTGTCTTAAATATCTTTCCCTTTTTTTCTGTTTCTGTTTTCACCTTCACCAACTTGCCTTTATGTCTGTTTAGAGGAATATTTGGAAGGCAAAATTTTATATATTGCTGATAATGTAAATCAGAAGTTAAAGCAGTCAGTCAGTTCATTTAAATCAGAAGACTCAGGAGTGGCTGGTTAAATGTACACAAATGAAATCATATTAACTGATCATTCGCTAGCATTCATTGATTGATTGACTATGAGCTACTGTCATTAAGTTTCAGAGATTTAAGCCCTTGGCCCTTTATCAGTAAATGTGTATGTGGTCTATCTCTGTCCCTCTTAGATTTGACAGACGGGTCCACCAGTCTGAAGCAGATGGTGTTTGGAGTAGTGACAGCCATAGACCTGCTCAACTT
The DNA here is from genome assembly GCA_037974385.1 of Arnoldichthys spilopterus. Classification (NCBI taxonomy): domain Eukaryota; kingdom Metazoa; phylum Chordata; class Actinopteri; order Characiformes; family Lepidarchidae; genus Arnoldichthys; species Arnoldichthys spilopterus. The sequence goes on from JBBPDA010000081.1 coordinate 30,058,773, forward strand.
CGTCACCGCCCGTGAGAAACGGGAGAGATCAGTGTCTGAATGTACAGATGAACTGTGATTGGCCTTGCCTTTTACCACACCCTTCCTCTTTACTACTGACAATCGGTTATGGTGCCTTATTGTGAATGAACTTAGAACTTTTGTATACAAAGAATTTCTCTGTATATTCTTCCATGTTGGCATGTGGATGTGCAATCACTAATTTCACATAAGAGGAAAAAAAAAACACAAAACCATGTCTTCTTGCAATTACAGTATGTCTAAAATTTAAAATAATATTTGTCCTTTTTCCAGATCTGCATAACGGTTGGCACTTTGGGCATTTTTGGGTAGTTAACACGTTACTAGTATACTACTATATTAAAGTTAGCTAAGCAATTTAATTAACTTGTGTACTAAAGCTATTGTTTATATAATACTTAAGTTCACATAATTATCCACCTAAAAAGTCAGTTGATGACTGATGTGGATTAACGTTAGCAGTTCTGATCTTCTGATTAGTCCGATAAGACTGTATCAGGAAACCAATGGATGCAAGATGTGGATGGGATGCTTGATAATGCACCACACCGACTATGACTAATCAAGTTGAAAAGGGTTTCATGAAACAAGCATCTACCACATTTTTTCTTGCATTATTTGGTAATGTAATGTGTAATGTAGTTTTTTTTGCCATTTTAACTCTTGATGGATTGATCCACCAAAGATTTTAAAGATCTGAGATACTTAAAATGCCAAATGAAATATCTCTAATCAAGGCCTAATTTTGCTTTTAAAGGGCCCATATCATAGTTCACTGCTTTCCCTCACTTTGTCTGAAATACAAGTTTGATGTAGTATGTAAACATTTTTCTTTAACTTTTAGAATGTACCTTTCACTCTCCACTCCATACGTTCTACATATGGAAACATCAGACTTTACAAACGCAAAACATTCCCCAAATATTATCAACATTAAGGCCATTTAAGCCATATCAGGATTATTTAGTAAGTACAGTATAGACTTGAAGTCGGGAAGTTCTAGCTACAAGCAGATTTTAGATCCAAAACAGCCTTCTCAGTAATTTCTCCAGTATTGTACTAGGTCTTGTGTAGAGACGGAAACTAAGAAGATATCTGAAACGTAGACCATACAAGGAACAAAGGAACAGAACCCCAGACTACCAACCACAAGGGCCACAAGACAAGATACACCTGGGCATGGGAGGAGTCAAGAAACAAGGGCTAGGTGAACAGGGAAAAGGAAAGGCGGGACTAAGGCAGGACTAAGACAGCAGTAACAGAACACATGGCAAAATAAACACAGACTAGAGTAATAGAACAGAATTGACATGATCCAAAAAGACAAAGCATGGAACAAAACCAATCATGACATTTATACTTTGTCCTAATTCCTTTTTACCCCTTTGTTTTTTTTCAAAGATTTTGTTAGTGTTGCATATGCAAACAATGTACAGTATTAAGCTCTTAAACTGCATTTAATTTCTGAAGAAGGATATGCAGAATGTTCTGTAAAAGGCTTTATAAAATGGTCTTAGCTGTTTGGTATTGATTTCAAGGAGATTTTAGTCTCTTGCTAGAATACTGTTTGTAGCTGCCTTAAGTCAAACATGTTTGCCAAATGCAGCACAGATGAATTTAAATAGGATGCAACTGTAGAAGAACTGTAGTTAAAAGGCAACAAATAAAGAATAAGTAAAGCATATTTGATTCTCATTGATGTTTCCATACCTCTGGTGTACTGTCGTCACTATCAACAGGATTGGCAAAGTTCTGCGACTTTATGTTTAAAGGTTATTGAGGGTCTAAATAATCTGAGATAAGCCTGACATTGTATCTGAGGTAAGGTTTGAAATATTTGGCAGAAATATATGTTAGATATGAGAACAAGGTGGATAAGAATTTTAATAGCCAATCATGACTTAGAAAGAGACAGAGACTCAGCTCTTGCAAGCAACTGACTCTCTCGTGTTGTGGTTCATCTCTTTACTGCGGCAGGCCATTGAGAAAAAGCCATGGCCAATCAAAAAGTTGCTGAGTGAGCTTAAACAGGGCCAGGGTTTAACCGCCTGTAACATCCGGCCCCTGACCACCCCTGTGGAAAGCACCCCAGCCGAGCAGCCAAGCCTCCATCCTCTTGGCTCGTGCACCCCTCCCACGGCTGACTTCTGTTTACCATAGCTCCAGGCTCTCTGGGCTGGAAAAAGGGCCTCGCTAGTGCTTTTCAGTTAAGCCTCTCCAGCGAGCCAGGCAAAAGCCTCTGGGGATTACCTTAATGCTGCCCCACATGGCCAAGAGGGGAAGTCATCAGATGTGGGATCAGGGTGATGGGAGAGTCCTGGGCTGACCGCTTGAAACATAAGCTAGCTAGTCACCTAAACCACACACACACATGTTTAACGTGTGTTTGTTAAGGCCAGAGTACAGTAAGCCGATTGTGCTCTGATACAATGTTTTGGTGGCCGTCTAATTGCTGTTCATGCTGGACAAAGACAGCCTCAAAAGTGACATAAAGCTAGGATCAGCAGTTGAAATATTTCCACTTTTAAATTGTTCTTTGACACCCTAAAAACAGAAGATTTCATTGAATTCAAACTTAAACATAACAGTAATTCATTACTATATAATTAATCTTCAGTTAATATTTGAACTAATTTGTCATTTGTTCAAATGGTGTAATCTCATATCCTACACCTTTGCCTCTCTTCATCCTAAATGTCCTTATTTACCACAACCCAAGATATCATTAGTTTGTTTTATACATCTAGGCCTCTACCCATCAATTGCTGTAGAGACAGTACTTGTCAAATTACTGGGATAACCTGGTCATATGAAAAAAAATGTCATGTAAAATATGCTCTTCAATATCTGAGTGTTACAACCCATTACAGCCCAAGTTGAGAGGTGACTGACACCAAGCCCTAGCTTCACATTTCATGTTTTGCTATTTTCATATGTTGGACATACTGTTTCTTACTGCAGTTCTCAAGGCTGGAAAGTTTTGGCATACCTGTTTGCTGTGCCAGTGAATACACTGATGGTGGGTCCCATTTTGTGGAATACTGGAAGTTTAGTTATAAGTAACATTCTACTCCTAATACCTGATGTTTATCAGCATCAACACCCTGCAGTTATTCTAGCCTGAGCATTGTGTAATCTGTGTATGTCAGAACTGTCATGAAGTGGGGTAGAAGGGTCTATTAAGTCAAATTGTAGAATTCTATTCTAGAAGTCAGTTCTTCAGAGCATCTCCACCCAAACCACTCTGCACAGCTAAAGGACTTGGCCCTTAAGGCCTGATACTCATGGCATCTCTAGAGACACTCTTCAGTTTCCAGACCATGACCCACTCATGGATCCCTCTTTCCTACCCTCCAAGCCTGAGGTGTGGTTTGTTTTGGCAGTCATTCATATTCCAGTGGCAATGGTGGCTGGCAGCCGTGCCACTGCCTGGAGCTGTCAAGGGCCAGACTGTCGTCCACAGGTCAGTGATTCTGCTGACACTGGTGTTCCCACCATGAGCTAATGCCATTCCAGCGAGATCCCCATATAAGCCCTTCTTTCTCCCACTTATGTATATAAAGGCTAGGGGCAACCATAGTGGTAGGTAGCACACGCTGTTCACAGATCCTTGTCCTTTTGCAAAGCCTTCCACTGCCTCCTTACACCTCCTTCCAGAGCTGTTTTTGTCCTCAAGCAAAACTCTGTTTGAAGACACGCTCAGAGCGTCCAAGCAGCAAGGCCAAGGCTCGCCAAGACCTGCTAAGCAGTGCCAGTCCAAGCCAAGCCAAGTCATTATGGATATTGCCATTCAACACCCCTGGTTCCGGCGTGCCCTGGGCTACCCAACCCGACTCTTTGACCAGTTCTTCGGGGAGGGCCTGTTTGACTACGACCTCTTCCCATACGCTGCTACCACCCTCAGCCCTTACTACCGGTACTCACTCTTCCGCAACTTCCTGGAATCCTCCAACTCTGGCATCTCTGAGGTAAGCAGCTGGTTGGCTTTCATTACTGTGTGATAATGTTGGTTGCAGTGGTCTAGCCCAAAGGTGGTCATGCTGTAGGGAACTTAAAGAACAATTTGTAGTTCCGGAACCTTTGCAGACTAAATAGGAAGCTTTTGTGTTGCTTCTGAGAAGTTCTGAAACTTGCTGACATGGTGATGCAGCAAACAGAGATAATGATGTATATTGTCCATTCAAAAGAGCATTAGTGTATAAAATGAAGATGACAAGAATACATAAGACAGTATCATAGCATCATCTAACTGTATTATGACTCAAGTGCTGTTGATAGTTCAAAGATGATGAGAGCTTAATGGGCAGCATATAATGGTATAAAACTGTCATTATATGTCATTTGCAGCAAGGTTCTTGAAGATACTCCATGTGATGTCCAATTGTCAGGCTTTCTATTTCCCCACTAATGACCTGACTAGAAGAAGTTCTTGTGTTTGATTGGAACAGTTTAACATTTTGTACCATTCTAAAAAGTATTGTCACAGTTACTACTGTCTCCAAGAGTTTGCGCTGTATATTTTACATTTGATTCTTTTAATCCAAAGCTTCCTTTGGTTCTTCTCTAGGTGAGGTCTGACAGGGACAAGTTCACAGTCTACCTGGATGTGAAGCACTTCTCCCCCGAGGAGCTCAACGTAAAGGTGGCAGAGGACTACGTGGAGATCCAGGGCAAGCATGGGGAGAGACAGGTAGGCCGTTCGATCTTTTGTATTTAAGTGAAGTGGTCTTAATTCTCATTCCCCAGTATAACTTGTGTACATGGGAGAGAGGATTGTTCTTAAGGGCAGCACATTATACAGGACTACATAAAGTGTAGATAAGTTACTCTAGATCTAAACTAATTGAAGAGTTTTTTATCAGTTTTTTTTTTCTGAGTTCTTCCATCTATTTGGGAGCTCTGCATAATACCTCTCAGGCAAGATATGGACAGGCGGACTTTAAAAAGGATTTATATTGTCAGTACTGTGTTGCCCTTGTGAAAGAGTGAGAATGAAAGACAGCCAGCTGTCTACTTGACAGACAGACCTATAGGGCTGAGTGATATAACAAAACAGCAACCTGTGCCCATAATTTGCTCTCAGCAGAAAAGCTTTTGCAAGACATCTGAAGGGCAGCTGAGTCTCCGGAAGTCATCTTTTTTTTTATGATGACCAAACGCTTGTCGACCTTCAGGGTTTTTTGCACAGTCAGAACTGATTTAACTAGACAGAGTGAAAGATTGTTTTGTGATGACAGTGTGTCGTGTCCATGGATCTAAAATCACCCTCATGGCATTTCCCTGCACTAATTTATCACTATGCAAGTTGCTTGTGCATGGTGTAGCCTGAATGGTTGTCATTTACTAGGTCATGTGCTCAAGATGTCTTAACATTATCTTGATCTTGGTCTATACAAACACCTCTAAAAAAGAGATTAGACAAGAGGTTTCTTGTATGGTAAGTCAATCCAACATTTATGGTTTTAAGATTTTCCAGAGGGCATGACTAAGACCGCAGAGCACAGGAATATAATCCAGGACTTTCAGTACTGCTTATAAATAAAGGACTTTCAGTACTGCTGAATTTATTCCTCTACATCTAATTCTTTCCTCCTGCTTAGGCCTTAGTCTTGTTTTTTTCTACTTTGCTCCTTTTCTAATTTGCTTTCTCATCTTGTCCTACCCTCTAACTCACCCCATGATGGGTTTATTCACATGTTTTAGCCTTAAGGGAGAGTGCAGATGAGGGGAAATCTCTTGGAATGTTTTTGCTGGATTGACGTCGTCCTTGCGTCACAGGCAGTCGTCCCCATGGGACTCTATACAGGCTTGTGAATAATCTTTCCAGGCTAAACTGCCTTTACCCTAATTCTGTCTGTGTGTGACCCACTCCATTGCAGATAGAAAGGGTAAGTACCCTCATCAAAGTGCAGCTTTGTAAGTAAGTGTGGATCCTGTGCTGTCAAATCAAGGGGAATGGACAATAAGCTTTCATTTCACATCTTGCAAGGGTCAACCATGTGTATGTGTTATGATGTCTTACTGAAGTAGAATGATCCTTTCTCTTGATCCTAAATCATAAAAGCAAAGGGCTTACCTTTCTCACCATTTAAGCCCCCTGAGTCTGTATGTGGGTCCACAATTCCTCTCATAACTAACTGTATATAGTGAAGACCAAAAGTGAGGACCAGTGAGATTTTATTGTGGATTCTTTTTTAATATAATACAGAATTATGTCATTGCAAACAATATATATTGCACATTAAATCAGCATAACCATTTCAGTGAGATTTTTTTAGTGTTTGGTATGCTCCCATTTTGCTTCAGTGGCCACTCGAACTGGCAAAAGCCTCTGATAAGCAGATCAGACCCAACTGTGAACTTCAATATTAGGTAGAAAACTAAAATCTAACTTTTTAATACAAAAGACATAACAAGAACAGGGTCCCAACTTTGCTTAAACGTGAATAGGGATTAAACAAGAAATAGAGCATAATCTTAACTATTTCATTTTCTTTCAACTTTAGTATGTACATTTTTGAAGTTCTACTGCAGCTTTAACAATAACTACAGAATAATAAGCCCTCCCTGAATAATCTCCCAGTGCCCCCATAAATGCCTTGCTGTCAAGCCTTCCTCCCTACATTCAGGGATTTTCAGGGTTCTCTGAAATAGAAGAATCATCTTTGGTTCCCTAAAGACCCTTGTTTAAAGAAGAGGCACCTTTAAATAATATAAAGATTCTTAACCAAATAAAAGGTTCTTCCTACAACCTTTACATTATATGGAGGTACTTCAAAAAAGTTTCTGCACAGTCATACATCTTGTATATAAAAATGGTTCAGAAAGGTTCTTTAGGGAACCAAAGATACGTTCTCAGAAAAAATATTAAACTGTCACTGAATGTCTACTCCATTCACCCTGTCATGACTCCAGTCTTTCTATTTTCCCATTTAAAATATATGGTTATGAAAATGTACAAATGTGCTTCTTTCCCCTGGGAAAAAAACTAATTAAGGTTCATAATCAGATTTCATATACCACATTGTACATTTAGGGGTACATTTGCATTGTTTGAACCATATGTACCTGCACAAAAACCTTTTTTCTGAAGTGTATGGCATCATTCTCATCGAATGAACCACTGTCCTTCTTTCTCACAGGATGACCATGGTTACATCTCCCGTGAGTTCCACCGCCGCTACCGCCTGCCCTCCAACGTGGACCAGTCAGCCATCACCTGCACCCTGTCAACTGATGGCCTGCTCACTGTTTGTGGGCTCAAGACAGGTGGCTCGGAGACCAGCCGTGGAGACCGCAACATTCCTGTCACCCGTGACGACAAGACCAACTCTGCCCCCTCCTCTTAGACCATCTGAAATGGCTGGTGGAAATGGAGTGGCAAATGGGGGGTCAGCTGTGGGCCTTGGCTTTAAGCAAGGGGGGGCACCTCACAAGTAGGTTTGGCGGTTAGGCTATATATGATCGAACCCCCTGGCAGTTATTAAACTTAGCCCTCTTCCCACTTTGCCCCTAAATGTATCAGTGTATATCTAGCCTAATACCCTCTTCTAGATCTTAGCTTAAAAAAACCCTATGATTGTCAAGATTTTTTTGATTATTATACTAATGTGAGGAACAGATTAAGAATAATGGATGGGGTCAGAAAGTTTTAAGACATACGGTTGAAAGGTTCCTTTAATCCAAACCTCTTACCTTCTGAATAACAATAGTCTCTTTTAAAGAATCTTATGTTCTACACAAGGGCTGCTTCTTCATCTTTTATGATCTACTCAGCTTGGTCATATAAATAAATAATTGCTTTAAAAGGCCCTTTTGACAGTGAAATCTGTCTTACAATTATGGGCAAATCAGGGAATGACGATGCCCGGCTCAGAGAGAATCAATGGAGAGGATAGAAGGTTTGATTAAAGTTACAAGTTTTGTTCTCCTCAAGGGGGGATTTGATCTGTAAAAGGCTCCAACACTGGGACCATCCAGCCACCTGGCTAATCTTCCTCACCTGTGTCTGCTCTCTTCTCGCCTTATCTCTTATGTCCCACTGACTTTTTCTCCCTGTCCTGTAGCCTCTACTTCTTCTTATAACAGCCTCTTTCCTGAGGGGTCTACTAAAAAAAGTGATCACAATAAAGTTGTATCATTAACCAAGAGGCAAGAAATGTCTTTGTCTTTTTGTGACTATGCATCATACATCCCATTTTTTTCACTGTACCTCAACCATGTTATATTTTCTCCACACAACTTAGAGTTTTTAGAGTTATATTATTAAGTTATGGCATCATGAGCTTTAGCTCAAGCATTTTGCAAATCTTAATTTTCTTAGAAACAAAATATTACTTTACTTATCCCAACTACTACGTATATACATTATTCAAGATTGATCATTATGCCATCATTACACTGAATCAGGGGCATGATGTAAAAGCTCTCATAAGGGCTCAACCTAATGTCACGTTCTTTAAAAAGGATGGAATGCTTAGCATTAAATGAAGGTAAATGTTAAAATAGAGAGCACACTGACATAGAAAAGGTTATGCCAGTTAACATAAGTCTAATGTTTGATTTACTGGGTCATTTTCGAAGGACAGTTGCTACTATTAAAATTAAATGATGAGCAGAACTTTGTCCAGTGACAGGGAGGATAGAAATGAAAGTCAAGTCAAGTCAAGTTTATTTCTATAGCGCTTTTTACAGCTGATGTTGTCACACAGCAGCTTTACAGAAACCGGGTCTGAGCCCCCAAAGAGTAAGCCAAAGGTGAAAGAGGCAAGGAAAAACTCCTTAGCTGTAGGAAGAAACATCGGGAGGAACCAAAGCTTAGAAGGGGGGACTCATCCTCCTCTGGTCGAAAGTCTTCTGTACCATCTAGATTCTGTGAATAGGTGCTCTCTGTAACATTGATTATCTTGTACCTTTTGTAGACAACCTTAGTCAGACAGGTATGCGTAGCATTCTATGGCTGTTTACTAGGCTAGAACCAGTTGTCCACTTCAAGTGGAGTCTAGCCAGGTTCCAGGAATAAATGGGAGGCTGAAAATCGAGTGTAGGCTGAGAAGTGGGCCAACTCCCTTAATAACACCAAACGGTCTCAGGTAGCCTACCATCTTCTACCTTATCTCTTGACTAACCTTTTTTATCTGCTTTTTCTGACTTAGCCCCCAGTCACGAGAAAAAATTGTCAAAACTTTCCATAATCACACAAACCTGAGCTTCAGCTGTCTGCGGAGAAACAAAAGGGATTAGGTTTTTATGGGTTAGTTATATAGGCTATAGAAATTTGAAACCTGGGCAACTGTGGGACAGGCTGGGAGCATGTGTGGTTCTTTACTCTGGGCACAGAAAGAACAGAATTGAATTGTGTTCATCTATGGCCATGTAAGGACACTGATAGCATTTACATAAATGCACAGTAGTACTAGTGTTTAGATGCTAAATATGTGTGGCTGGTGAACATTTAAGTAGTAGAGCCATCAGGGAGACCGCAGATGTACATGGGCCAATGTGTGCAAAATCCAAAATGTGCCAATAATAAAGAACACACAGTAAACAGGTTCTCATAATACTAATATATTTAACCTTTTTGTTCAGCCATCAAAATACAATAAGAGGCATGCTTGAATAAATACACAGCTTGGACAAAAACGAGCATGAGAATTACCCGAATCAATTAATATGTTTTCAATCCAGTACAATACGTTTGTATCTGGCAATATATGTAATACATGTAGACTATTTCTTGCTTGCTTCAAGAAACCAAAAAGAAGCTTCTAAACTGATTCAGAACTGCTCGTGTTTTCTGTTCAGTAATTATGACTATTATTGGTGACTATTCCCATGCATAAGGCTTAAAATAAATAACTGTAGAAAAATAAAAACTTAAAATAATAATAATGGAAGACAATAGAGTGTGCAATCTTCACTGTCAGGGAAGTGTGGCATATCCAATGAACACACTTGCTGTTAAAGCTTATGGTTTCCATAAGCATTATTGCATGCTTGATAGCAGTAATTATCTTACTCAAAGCTTGGAACTGTCCAAATAAAGGCCCAAGGCAGATGCAAGAGACCAGAATAACACTGGTCAGTTAACCATGGCAAATTATGGTGTTTTTCATTGAAGATACAAGGCTCAAGTACCTAACAATTAACTAAATATTATATCCTGCCAATTATCGTGGTCATCTGCTTGCCCTAATTTGTGTTGAGTGATTTCTAAAAAAAAAAGCAGTAGAAGACATGTTGAAGTCTATACTTTTATACCTTTTATTACTTAGTTACTTAGCCTTTTACCTTCAATGGTAGACTAAAGACCTTCGATGCCGAAAATATCTTGCCTGATCTAATACAATTCATATAAGGGCATAACTTTGTACTTTTGATTTTTTGTCACACTATCAATTTTGATGTAGCATCCCAGCATTGTTAGTGTGGGCAGCAGAGAACCCCACTCTCCAACTGAACTTGAGACTGAATCTGAGGCTGGAAGCTTGGGCTTATCTGCAGCTGGGCCTCCAGCAGCATTGCAGTAGAGTCCACCATATTTGAAGATGAAGCAGAAAAGGAGCACCATGGTGATACTGACAGAAAGGAAGATTGTTGAGGAGGTTTTTCTTGTTGAGGGCAGAGCAGCGTGAAAGGTGGCTGAATGCAGCATGTTGAGTTAACATGGTGACCCTGGTGTTCAAGATGTAGTAGAGGAGAAGTGAAGAGATTCCCGAAGCCTAGGAATGGAGGAGCTGTGCAGTCCCCAATGTTCTGCTGCTGAATAGCTGTGGTAGGAGTTTGATGAAAAGAGGGCAGTTGTAGCAGGTGCTGCTGACTGGGATGGTGAAGATGAAGGTGAGATGTTCTGTATAAAGACAAATGAACAGTCCATGAAAGCATTAGCCCTTAGAAGTATAGTGATAAACATGGTTATTTTATGCAATTTTATATGAATTATTTCCTACTTGTACTAGAACACCATCAAAATGACAACTGAGAGAATATCTTTGGGTAGAATGTCTGCACAAATATATACATATTGTTTAATAACATTCATTTTACTTTTCCTAGTCTCGCTGCCTAAGTGCGAACCCTATAAGTGGCCAATTGCAAGCTCAATGATGCCACAGCCATCTGTGGCTAGAATTCCAAGATACCACAACTGGATATCCCTTTCCACCCATTAAACAATGAGATGTTAGCTATCACAGAGATCTGTTTTCTGATGTCACTGAATTAGAAGTAGCACTCTGCTCAAAATGTGTTGTGCTGTCCAATAATGTTGCATTGGGAGCAGTTCAAAAAGTCGCAAAAGAAGCAATTATTTTATTGATTGGAAAAGACCTAGCAAAGGGGGTGAGAATTTGGCTATGACTAATTTAGGGGGGAAAATTTAGGAAAACTTTGGCACCCCCTTTGACATGATATAAAATATCATGAGTGTGTCATCCATCCTGTATTGTCATGATTTGTTCAGTTTAATATGACACAACAGGTATGTTTTTCATCCCAAGTTTCAGATGTCCCAGGCCATCTTTGGTTTCAAGACCATGACAATGGGCATCTTTGAATGTAACAGTGCAACATAGGACCACCATTTTGGACCCACGACCAAAGCTCTTGTCACATTTCTTTCATGGTCATCTTTTGTCACCAAGTGAATACCTGCCATAAGGCTTTAAATGAATCCCATCTAGACTCTTACCTATGAATGCTCTCCACCGGGGTGCAAAGATGCTCCCATGAGTGTGCGTATGTTGGGGGGCATGGTAATACTACAGAAACATCAGTGTCCTGTAGGCTGTGTACTGGGGGCCACACATGCTGCAAAGGTCCTTTGATTCTATTTAAGCCTAACTGGCCTTTTGCATGTGAGCTCTTCCTCATCTGCTGGGGGAAAGCCCTTAGACCTACAAAAGGTAAGAGAGATCAAGAGTCAAGAAACAATATTTTGGTCTAAATTGCGACCAAGAATCTCTGTAAAACCATTTTTTCCCCCATTTCTACATCTAAGGAATCTGATCTCTTTTTTTTTTTTTTTAATTTCAAGCAAAACCAATTTTGCTGAATTTCATATAAATTGAGTCAAAAGTAAAGCTATGAATGCTAAACCCATACCTAGTCTAAACAAGTCACCATTTATCAGGCATATTTTTATTTCAAAATCAAAATAACAAACAGTTTCTTTGTTTAATATTTTGAAAAGCTTTATATAAGTGTGTCTGCATACTCTTGTAATAGGAGCCACTCGGATCTTACCCTGTGTGAGGGAAGTGTCTGAAGCTCTTCTGCCCTCCTGGAAGCTGGGAATTTGCAGACTGCTCTGGAATCCCAGGACAGATGAATGAGTGAGGGGACCTTTTACTGAGTTCAGTTGGAAAGGATCTAGTGCCTGGGTTTGATGGGCATAAGGATCTGTACTTGGTCCTAAAAGGGCACTAGGGGAGACAAGAAATGAGCTGGAGGCACTGGAGAAAGAGCAGGGCCTGAGGCTGCCATCTGAGGTGGTATCATCCACTAGGTCTACAACAATACCTGAGGACAGAGACAGAATGTCACAGTTTATGTGAGAGGTTACATGCCACCTTGGATCATTAGCTAATTGCACCTTACTGTATACAGGGTTTCTGAAAGTTAAATGTAAGACTTTTTAAGAACTTTTTAAGACCATCATAAATTAAATTTAAGACCGATTTAATGTTCACACTGGTAAAAGTAGAAAGGACATTAAAAAAGTCTAAATGTCTTAGAATTACTAATTAAATAAACTAATTTATTCACATTACCAAACTGTGTATTCATATTGGTGGCCTAATGGTAAGAATCTTGCTCTTGTGAACAGAAGGCCGCAGGTCTCTGGCTTCTACAAGGTCCTAATCACTAGGCCACCATTGCATCCCTCTCCTAAATTTTAGAAATTTTAAGAATTTTTAAGAATCTGCAGAAACGCTGTGTATGTTTAACACAAGTTGGTCTACACGATGCCTTAATTGGTCAGTTATTCATGACAATGCATTGGACAAATTATTTAAATTCTTATACCAATACTGATATATTGACTTTGCTAACAATTTCTGATTTTTAGATAAAGATACCTGCTTTTAAATACAAAAAATAATACATAAACATGAAAAATATGCAGCCCATTAAATGGTTTATTCAGTTTAATATGAAACATTCACAATTTGTATTTGTCCTTAATATGTCAAAATATTTAAACAAGTAATATATTCAGTGGTCTTATCAGTATTGCAAAAAAATATAGCCAATTATTTATTATAACTCCACCCCACTGCTACAATATTTATTTTATATGAAGGGCAAACATCATACTTTTTTCTTGCTATACATTTTTCTTTATGTACACATATTTGTTTTATTCACCAAAAAACACAGACATAATTTTAAATGATAGTTTTCCAACCTATCTTTATCCCTAAGAACTAAACAGACATTTAAAATGGGTAAATATAAATGGCTTCCAATCCAGTTGGGTGTCCTGTACGGTGTCCTTATAACTTCATTATGGATGGTTGCAGCTGAACTGTTGCAGGCTGAAGGGGCATTATATAGTTATTAAAGCATTTGTTTTCATAAGATCACTAAAACATTACAAACATGCTGATTTTGCTACTACATTTGCATATATGAACTGTTTGTTCAGAGAATTAATTATATATTTTTGGAACTTTATGAGTTTTTGCTGTTTTCTTGAGTTTAAGAAGCCTGACAAGAACTGATAGTTATATCAGCTTTTTTAACTGAAACTATTGTGCAAAACTAACAATGAAATATAAATATGAATAGAGATTTACCCCTTGAAACAGATACTAAAATAAATATTCTCTTTCTTAAACCTCCTCCAGTCATGACAGCTTACATTTGTTGTGATATTCAATTCATAATAAGCGACTCACTTGGTGGGTGGCACAAGCGCTTGGAGGAAGAGACTTCAGAGACGGCGTGTCTGTCTACTGTGTTTCTGGTTTCGGTGGTAAGATCAAGAGGCAAACGTACTTCCTCTTTAGCCGGTGGCTTCTTGTTTCTACTGTCCAGCAGAAAGCTAGTAGAAGCAGAGTTTCTATACTCTAACATGTTTGGCTCCAATTCTCCTGAAGGCTCTGCTCCTGGGAGAGTGTAAACAGGTTCTTTGAACCAATCTTGAACCTGCTGAATTTGCTGCTGGCCATGGTGCTCTCTCAGTTTCTCCAGCAGGAGCCAGTAGATGGCAGAGAAGTGATTGTAGCTGCCATTCTGTAAAGACTAGGGAGATAGATAAACACAGTTTTTACCTAAACAGAAATTTGACAAATTCTATCTTTCAGGATGGCTGCAAACTATGCGATGGTGGTAATTTTGTCCATTATTATAGATAACAGTACATCATATAGTGTTACAAATCACATGAGTCTACATTTAGGAAATGAAAAGATTGTGTATGTTTAAGTCTATGCCAAATTATATTTTGATGATAAGTGAAGGTGGCAGGAGAGGCTGCTGAAATATATTATTGATAAATATATATTTCCCCCACCCTCTGATGCACAGTGACAAAGCAAAAAAAATCATTAGTTAAATATCCAAAGATTATAACGTCATAGTGATGTTTTCCTCTTCTGAAACACATTTTGTTTGTCACACTGATGTAATAAAAATGAATGCAAAATGACAAGGGTCACTCACTTCTATCGTCCTCTGCTTATCAATGCCCAGTGACTGCATTAGACTCAAGACTGGCTCACTGAAGCCCTTGGGCTGGAGGTGGCCATCGGAGCAGTGAGCGTCAGAGGAAGCCTGGCAGGTGACTTTGGGGTCAGCCTGCATCCAACTATGCTGCTTAATCTGTGCCACACTGATGCGCTTGGCTGGGTCCACCGCCAACATCCTTCGTATCAGGTTTTCACATTCTGTGAAGACACGCACATGCATTTGAATACCCCTGGTTAAAATGTTTTATACATATATAGGTGTCTCATGTTGCCATTGTTCAAGGAGAGGTTAGTTTAATTATTTGCAAAAGATTTTATTTGAGAGACAGCAAAAGTTAAAATGATGCAGGCAAAATTAAGAGGAACAGGTGTTAGTGGAATGGAAGAGAGGCTTCCCCATCCTGGGGAATATATATATTATATATATTTCTTTTCATTAGGAATGGACCACTGGAAATAGTCCAATATTAATTAAAAATCTCTTTGTCTTAACTTACATTACAAGTACAGTTTATTGAGTTTATTGCATTTAACTACTTTAAACTACTTTTAAAATTTTTTTTATTATTCCAAAAATCTTTGGAAATGAAATAAATCAACATCCTCTAGCAGGATTTACAATTTGCTATTTGCCTGTGGCAACTGCCAACATACAAGTCATTGCTCTACATACCCTGTGACAAGAAGTAGGGCACTCTAAAACGTCCCTCTGTAACACGTTGTTTCAGGGCAGGAAGTGTAGCACCATCAAATGGCAGAGAGCCACACACCAACACATACAGAACCACTCCCAGACTCTGAAAATTAAAGATTTTAAAACCACAGAATGTTAGCTATTTACATGCCTACATCTGTACTGCTGGTGATTGTCTGAACAGCTCAGAAGGCCAGAGTAATCAAACGATATCCTGACTATTTCCAAATCTCTGCTTGAGGAATTAAGCATTTTTTGATAATGATAAGGCATTTGCTTTGATAGTTTTGTATTAAATTGTATTTTTAAAATTATTTACCGCTCTCTTTACTATCACAGAACTGACCACAGACAAAGCAGAAAAAATAGAACAGCAGGACTGATGTTCTTTAGAGGAACCTACCCAAATATCCAGCTGCGGTCCCTCATACTCCTTTCCCTCAAAGACCTCTGGAGCTGCATAAGGGGGACTTCCACACCAGGTAGACAAAGGTTCCCCCGGCACAAAGAAGTTTCCAAAACCAAAGTCTGAGGCAGACAGAAAGGAAAAACTGATTCATATTTGGACATTCTTACAAATATAAAATACTGTGCAAAAGTCTTAGTAGCAGTAAGCATTTTTATGTGTTAAAAAAACACAAATAAATACAAAAACAAATAAACATTACACTGGGATTTTAAGTGTGTGTGTAAACCTCTCCTCATGAAAGCCCAGTATTCAGTTACCACTGAATTCCTGCATCAGTAAATAAATACTTCATCAGGTGCTGCTGATGGAGTTTAATAAATTCATGCGATGACTGGAGTGCAGCGAGAGATCAGGAACTAAAACTTTTCATATCAGTTATTAATATTATTTATTTTTCTAACTAATTATATTAACTTTCTTAAAAATGTCATATTATTTTATGTTTTAATGTACCTGTGCTCAATTGTTTTTATTCTTATATAATGTTTTGCTTGCACACACAGCCCTATGAGGATAGGCCCAAGTGCCCCATAGGCCCTTGTTGGGATAAAAGGCTAAGAAAATTAATGACTGAATAAATAAATGAATGAATGAATTTTATTGGCTGCCTAAACTTGCATTGTAGAACAAAGTTAAAAAGGAATTATACTGAATTTTCTATTCAGATACTGGTAACACTGAAGTGTGGCAGGTAAGCTCATTACTCAAGAATTTCCAAACAGACCAGACTGCTCAGACTACTAGCCCAGAGCAGCATGACATAAAAACTGTGAAATGGCAGCATTTTTAGTTAACCTACATAGCTAAAATCACTTATAGTGTGAACGTATGTGTGCAACATTATAGTATTTACAATCAAGAAAATCTAGTATTAAACTAATGTAAGGCTACATGTGGCTGTTTTCCTTTACAGTATGTTACGCTACAATAAGTATTGCTTATATTCGGATTAGATTTGTAACACAAAAGGAACAGATTTGTTTTTATGCAGCATCCACTTGAACAAAGATATGTTAAAAAGAAAATACACAATAGCTCAACTTGCAGTTTACTGCATCCAGACACATAAACATTACCCTGCAGAATTACATATCCTGTTTATTGTTTCCTGCAAACTTATATTTATGATAACTCTGGCTTTTCCTACCTGCCAGTTTAATGTTCATGTCATCATCCAGCAGTAGGTTTTCAGCTTTGAGGTCTCTGTGCACAACATGGTGCATGTGGCAGTACTCCACAGCTGTGAGGATTTGCCAGAATACTCTACGAGCTTCCTCCTCACTCAGACGACCTTTGGAAGCAAGATAATCTTTAGGAAGGCACAGAGAAGAGCAAAATTAGGTGTAAGGGTCAAAGGCGATTTGTTATTGAAAGGATTATTAGTACTTATAATCCTTAGAAACATTTTATTGTTTTATAAAAGACAAGGAGGAGAAAATTTAGAAGTGGTTTATCTGTTGGGAAAAAAAATATTAAATGCAATATTTGAAAAAACTTCCTGACTAGCTTTTTGTAAATAAACTGAACCTGGTTTTTCAGAAAAGTTAACACAAAAAGGGGAAAAAACTATATAACGCATTATATAACATATCATACTGTGTCAGTTTGTCAGTAGCAGACCAAATGCTGTAAATTACTTACAAATACTAAAAAATACATTATTACTATCTCTATATTGGTTTATGCCTTAGAAAGTCCATTATAATTTAACATGCCCTGTCCCAGGCCTTCAATTGTTGCAATTTGGTATTGTTAATTAAGGTGGTAGACCATTTAAAAGCAAGTTGTTTTATATGAATTATTCTTCATTTATAGATCAAGTAGAAAAATTCAATTAATAGCACATTTCTGTTTGTAAGTAAGGCTGAGTGATATATCGAATATACTCATTGTATCACAGCAACAAAACAACAGTTCTATGTTGGATTTAGTGAAGATCTATATTGTGAACATTAAGTACAAATTGTCACCTGTGATTGTATTAATCAAAGGCTTAAATCAAGCATTTATGAAGTGTTTCATGTGAGATGTGAGCGAAATACTGCAATAACATGTATAGGCCATATCACCCAGCCCTATCTCTTAGTATGAGATATTAATTAGAATTTAAATTAAAGAAACAGTTGCTGGTGTACACTGAAAAAAACAATGTGCCTTGAATTACCTGATTCAAATGTGTACATTTGTATTTCATGACTGAAATATATTACATCAACATGATTATTACCAAAATGAAAGGCAGTTATTGGTTTGGTGTAACATATTAAATTGGTGTGTAACCTGTGTACACATTTAAATCAAGTCATTTAATGCAATTTTTTTCATTGTACACAGTTTTGTTGTTGGTGAAAGAAAATTTTTGACATTTTTCCCATGTTTATATAATTTCTTGACACTCAAAACAAACTGAAAGTAGTCCAAAGTGTAGACTGGAGCTACCAATAAAATGTAAATTGAATGTAAATGTAATTTAATATTTAACAAATTATGTAATTATGTAAGGGTTAGAGCTAATGATGCGTTAGTCTTCAAAAATAAAGCATTTTATTCAACTCAGTTGTTTAGTCAGACTCACCAAACATCTCACCATTCTTTGCATACTCTGTTACAATGTACAGCATGTCTTTGCTTTCCATAACCTGGAATTCAAATAAAGACCCATATGTTGGTAAGTATGTTTGAAGAACATAATTTTTAATGACAATTTTAAAATGCTTTTTTTGTTCATTTTCCTGACGTGGTTTGATTTTTTGAGATATGACTCCGTGCTTTTCCTGTTTATCTTCCTAATATGGGGCACAGGCATAAATAAGCCCCAGACTCTTGGATACTGAGAATAGAGGAAACATTCATGCAGTGACTGAAATTGAGGTAATTTGTTTCCTCTCTTGTAAACCCCGAGAGTCTAATCGAGACCATGAAAATAATGTGAGGCAGCAGTTGTGGGAAAGTAGGGCTTTACTCAGTTAAAAAGAACTGAAAGACTACAAGGTTAATGTGCAAAGTCTGAGAACTGGGGCTGTGTTCAAAATGTTTCCGCACTATGGCTTAAACTAGATGTTGAGTATGAGCTGCTGGGCTCCAAAGTGATACAACTGCCTAAGCATTGGCTCTGTCATCAGATAAATAGATGATGCGGGTGTTTGCTAGTTGAGAGTTGGGTAACAGAACTGGCAGTCCTAAGGGCACGTTAAGCTGTCCAATGATATGGCGTTAATGGCAACCTTAAAGGCTAGCTTTATGTGACTGATTTATGGTATTGTGTGTCCTCGTTACTGGGAGGAATTACAGATAACTAAAACTGAGCAGAAAATAATGAAAAATAGAGTAAGGTGCAGGGAATGTAAATCACTTATGCTCACAGGATCATGGATGCCAAAACAGGTAATGAAAGTTAGTACTGATTGGCGAAGAATTTTCCTAACTCTGTAGTACTGAAGTAATTTGTTTAGAAATATATTGAAAGTTACAACATTTTTACGGCTTTTCTCTGTGGGAAAAAAAAACCTTTTAATAAATTATCCTAATGCACTCTGTAGATAACAAACTAGTTGGAAACATTACAAAGCCTGTATGCCCTATATATACGTTTCTTCAAATATGACTGTGTAATTTGCAATAGGAAGTCAATAAATACTGCTGCCACATGTATCCTACACTACAAGCCTATGCTCCTGCAATTTAACTGCAATTTGATCAGTAAATACCTGTGCAAAAAGCAAGAAAGGTTGCTTTTAAAGCTGTGACAATTAATTATAAAAACAATTGAGTAATCTAGCAATTAGGAATGCATGATCATATAGATATAAGCAGATATTTGCTTAGAACAATAACACAATTTTGCAGATCAATATTTTAAATAGACCAATATTTCAAACCATTCTTTCAAAAAGGCAATTATTGCACCTTGGATAATCAGAATGTTTAGCAGACATTGGAATACCACACTAAAATGCTTCTCTTTTTTCTTATTTTACCTCATTTTTAAGCATGTATGCACATGATAAATATTAGACATTTGGCATTGGCCTACAAATCCCACAACAGTACATCTCATCTCATCTGATCTCATCTGATTCAGATGATTAATCAAGTAATCTCTAGGATGTTTTTTTTTAGAAAGCAGCATTTACCAAGGGTTTAGCACAGACATTTAAAGTTCATAATAATTCAAACTAAAATGAAATGGGATACTCTTTACATTGTAAAGCTGAATGAATTGTAAAGCTTGTGAATATGAGCTGCGATGATCTGCAGATACCCTGTTTATCTTTAGAATTTTACACTAATCACTAATCCAGTTCACTGAGCACGTTTTAATGAATGAATTTTTTTAATCTAGTAATTGATATTAATCAAGTAATCATGGCAGCCTCAAATACTCTGACAATAATAGACTACAGTTTAAGCTGCAGATGGTATAAGACTACTGAAGAAATGTATAGTTGCAGCAGTAACGTAATGGGAATTTTAACTAATGCTAATAGTAACTTACAGACCTGGTAGAGTTTGATAATGTGTGGGTGGTTCAGAAGCTTCATGATTTGGACCTCTCTGTTGAGTTTCTCCAAATCTGATGCATCCAAGCAGGTTTTGTCAATAATTTTAATGGCAACCTGTGAGAAATGATTACAAATCATTACTTAAAAATGTGTTCACATGCATTCTTTTAAAATGGAAAAATCAAAAGCTGTAATCACAGAAATGAAGGGTCATTTGGCACATTTTGAGATATTTTATAATAAGCAGTTGGTATAATGATTGGGTATAAAAAAAGATCAGTCTTTGCAGGCAAATCCAGATTATAGCTCACCATTGTGCCAACTTTTATAAGGTTCCTATAAGCCCAAAAAGAATATTTCTCAACCCATCTTTCACCATCTATGGTACATAATACTGTGAAAAAATTCAGGGAATCTGGAGAAATCTCAGACCATGTATGTCTAGGCCAGAAACCACTGCTGATTGTGAATTTTAGAAAATGTCCCAGTGTTTGTACAACCCCAAATCAGAAAAAGTTGAGACGGTATGGAAAACGCAAATAAAAAAAATTTAGTGATTTCTACATTTACTTTGACTTGTATTCCATTGCAGACCATATGAATACAATATGTCATGTTTTGTCTGGTCAACTTTCATTTCATTTGTAAATATACATCCTTTCCTGTCATTCAGACCTGCAACACATTCCAAAAAAAGTTGGGGCAGGAGCAATTTAGGGCTAGTAATTAGGTACATTAGTTAAATAATTATGTGATTTGAAACAGGTCAGCAGCAGCATCCAAGAAAGGTCTAGTCCTTTAGGAGCAAAGATGGGCCTGATTTGGGGTTGTTAGTCAGTGTACAAAATTTTATTTAAAATCATCAGAGTGTTTCTCTTAGTCCATTCAGCATTACATTGTGACATTTTGTAAATATTATTTTTAAATTTATGAAAGGTAGTGAAAAACTATAAAATCGAGATATTAGGCATTGTTTTGACAATGACAGAATATAAGCAGTGGTCCCTGAGTAAAAAATTTCACACCTGTGTTTTTGTGACTTTGTGTCTGGCCAGTTTCACCACAGCAAAGTTTCCCTTCCCCAGAGTACGGACGATCTCGTAGAAGCCGACCTGCAGCGGTCTGGCAGGCTGGCTTGAGGGAGACCCTGGCCCACCCTCTGATAACACCACCATGGCTGCAGTTGTTAATTGAGAGCTGTTAAAATATTTAACAGGATACATTACCATCAATGGATAGGACTGAAACAGAAAACATTCCACTGCTGAAGAAAGTGTTTAAGAAGCCTAGATCCTCTTTCCCTCTGGACTACAGACAGTTCTTTCTTTGTTACGATTCTTGACTAAAATCACATAAACTTTAAATAATGCATCATGTTTTTCAGCAAATGAGGCAACATTCAACAATTATGTTTACCTCTTTCTTTCTCGTCTTTTGTCATTAGCATGGTTAGCATGGTGTTGTAACTGATAGCTGTTGAATTATTGAACAGAAGACACAACATCAGCATGTGGCCAACTCAATGCAAACTGGAACTGGCAATTGAAAATACCACAATAATAAAGGTTCATACAGAAATCTAAAACACTGTAATGTATTGTAATTACATTCTCCGTAGTCCATACAATATCTGCCAATTTATCCAGTGTTGGACCACATAAAAAGTAACCTGCTAGTCTTTGGGGTTTTTGAATTCTAGTTTACCGACTGCAGTCATGTTTCACATTCTTGCTTGTTTTATTCTCAGGATTTTCATTAAACAACATTTCAGTCCCACACATTTCAATCTCATAGCCTACTTTTAGATGCTCACCTTCAGTGAAGTGCTTCAATTAAAATAGCTCACTTTTTAGTTTAGTTATAAAAACAAAAAACAAATAGTAAATCAGTATTTGGATTTGACCCTTATTTTAAGTTGACACCAGAAGTGTGACAGTGAGAAGTCTATCCCAAGTGTCTTGGTTAACTCTTCGACTATCTTTTTTCCCACTCTGCTTGGCATGAGGGACATTTAGCTGGATGTGTGTGTGATGCAGGAAAGAGAGTTTAAGAAATATTTCAATTACAAAGCCGCAATAGCACCTTGGCTTGCTAGCACATAACAGCTGTGTTCAGTCCATCACAACTTGCATTAGTCTCACACAGCTTGGCCTAATTACAGATTTTCATCCTGCAAAAATGATCTCCTACTACTCAGAAAGTAGATAAACTATAAGCTTGTTTTCAAATGAATTGGGAATTTGTGCAAAATGTAAAAACAGACTTAGCAAATCATGTAAAACCATATTTAACTTCATTTAATACTGTTCTTTGGAAAATATGCTCATTTTGAATTTGATGCCAGCTACATGTTTCAAAAATTCGATGGGGCATGTTTACCCATGTGCTGTATCACCTCTTCTCTTAACAGCACTCAGTAAACATTTGGGAAAGGAGGAGACCAAGTTCTGTGAAATGTTACCCTATTCTTGTCTGATATAGGATTTCACCTGCTTAACAGTTTGGAGTCTCTTTTGTTGTATTTTTTGTTTAATGACGTGCCAGATGTTTTCAGTGGATGGTTTGGTATGTAGGCAGCCAGTTTAAGACCCCAGACCCTTCTATTATGGAGCTCTGGAGTTGATACTCCTTTAAATGCAACAATGCAGAAGTTGCAGATGTTTAGTATTTCTTTGCTGAATGGTAGAGTTTGAGCTTGCATTTTTGGATTCAGAGATGTACTGAGTTCACAGACAATGGTTTTCAGAAGTGTTTCTGAGCCTATGCTGTGATTTCTATTATAGAATAGTGTCTGTTTTTAATACAGTGGTGCACAGATCATGGCCATCTTGTATTATTTGACCTTGTCTTGTACACAGTGAGATTTCTATGGCTTCTCTGAATCATTTAATGATATTATGAACAGTAGCTGATGAAATCCCCAAATTATTTTCAATTTGACGTTAAAGAACATTGTTCTTAAATTTTTCAGTTCTCTGTCTACACAATCTTTCACTGAGTGGTGACCCTCTCCCCATTTCTAAGAGGATGTGCCTCTTTGGGATACCCAGTCATATTACTGACCTGTTGCCAATTAACATAATTAGAAGTAACATTTTGCAGCAGGGTGGTTTTATAGCATTACACAACTTTTTGAGTCTATTGTTATTCATGTACTTACTTTTTTACAAAGTTGTTGCTGGCATCAAATTCAACATGAGCATATATTTTTCATAAAACTGTAACATTTCTTTATTTAAACATCTGTTATTTTATCTTTGTTTTACTTTTCATTACATCTTTACATAATATCATTACAGTTTAAATTATTTGAAAATCTTTGCATTCTGTTTTTTATTTTTACAGTGTTCCAGATTTTTTGAAAAGAGTTGTATGTTCCTGGCTGTTTAATATTACTTTATCCATGACTCTTTCTCTGTCTTAGTTACAATCTAGAGTTGAGGATCAGGGATATTTAAGAAAATCTCAGAGTTGTAAATCAGAGTGGCTAAAACAAATTCAGTTCACTGTTGATAGCTGCCCGATGCCCCGATGTGTGCACATGTGATGGGTTAAAAGCAGAGGTCACATTTCGTTGTGGTGCACTTTGTGTGTGACTGAGTGTGTTAACAATGACAAATAAGTCACTTTTAAACAAACTAAAATTTGGCACGTAATGTCTTTTTATTAATGTTATTCAGACAGATTATTTTAGAGTCAAATGGTTTAAGATCTGTTCAGGACTTTTCAGAATCTCAACAGTTCTGCCACTTTCTAGCTCAATCCCTGACCACATAATAAGATATTTTTGTTTTTTGATTCTTCTGAATACATTTAAAATGTTGGACTCTTTTCAAAAAAACAAGGCATCATTCCACTTAAAACTTTGAATAGTACATTAGCCGTTAATAGTATCAGGATGCTTTACAAAGAGAGGGAAAAAATATTAACTTTTTTTTATTTTAATCATCTACTAATATCTATCTAGTAATAATACTACTAATATGTGTTCATATTCTATTTAAATCATTTATTCCAATAAGAATTAATGAGGATCTTCAGGAGCCTGTGTTTAATGCCGTTTCGTTCATTTTTGTAAATGCTTGAAGAGTCACGGTGAATGCGGTATTACAGCAGCGCCACCTACAGGTATTTACAGGTATTATACACCAAACCGTTTATGCTGCCAGTGCCAGAACCTTGCAGGCCATTTACCGGCTCCTATGAGCGTTCACTGTGCAGTGTTCAGCAATTACAACAGTTTTGGACAGAAAATACGTATACATATATAATCATTTACTCTTAAAAGAATGTTTTGAAGTACGGGTTGGGCTGAAAATTCTAGGATTTTGTAGGAAAGGAAGTTTTGCCGAAAAATGCAAAATAATTTAGAATTAATATTTTTAATAATTAAAATAAGAGGTAGAAGAAATAAAAAATAAAATGTCATATTACAAAACAAATAACATATAATTCAGTCACATTTTCCTCACACAGTCATATTTGATTAACAGCGTTTATTAGAAGTCTGTCATTTTAGAAGCAAGGCGAGAACTACAAAAGAAAACAAACAACAAACACACACATTGTAATAGTATACATACTAATAAACTTATTGTTGGTGGCGTACTGTTTGGGCAATATTTATAACAGCAGGACTGTGGTAAAGAGTCTGTCAGAACAGCACATCACCGTTAGTGCATTAGAAATATGTTGATATGTTATAGTGCGCGAGTCTGTAAAGGAGCTCACCTGCTCAAGCTTTACACCAAAACATCACCATGTTCCCACGAGATGCACCGGCTTAAAACGGTTAGTCCTCAAGGCCTCGTGCATGCCTTCTGTAAAATATCCGCTCACGGTCATGTTTGTTTAACATGTTTAAAGAAACTCGGCTATGAGTTGCATTCCTCCCCTCCGAGCTTTCGTCTTGTCCGACCCGCAGCCGCGGTGTTCCTCCTCATCGCGCGCCAACTCATCAGCGTCATTTTGACGTCAGAGCATCTAGCCGGGCTGGGGCGCGCGCCGGCTCGGCCGTCGGCGCGACATTGCATGTTGCCAAGCAACGTAGCGTCCACGTGACGGAGGAACGATCGACCACGGTGGAAAAATAAACAAAGAAACAAGCTTAAAAACGCATTTCCGAGAAGATGCATAAAGTTTATATTACAAGAAGCTCATTACTTTTCACAGTCTGCAGGGCTTTAGATTCAGGAGGAACTACTTTGTCAATAGGCACAATGTTATCCACCCAAAATCAACAAATAACCATTTTCTCCAAACTATAACTCGTCCTCGGACCACTATACTATCCCCACTCACTCACTGTCTCAGCACTAACCTACTTTGTACTTCCACTCACTGTCCCACTAACGTTTTATAGGTGTACAAAAATATCCAGCCAGTAGTGGTTAAAAAGCCAAAGGCTAATATAAAGTGTGCATCAACAGACAGGGCATCACAGTATCTGTACACCAGGAGCTACAAGATAGGTGTTTCTCATAAAGTGATTACATATTTTTAGCATGAGCTTAGCATCCATTATTTACAATAAAAAAGAGGGTGTGTGCTCCATCCAGGATTATTAATAAGGCTGAATCTCACAGAAACGCCCACAAACCTCCCCAGTCGGCTAAAAGCCGCTGTGCTATTCTGCCTTCCCCAGTGTTCCAGCCTCAGAGCTTAGCTCTGTGTCATCACTCACTGCAGCTGAGAGCATTAGCTCTGTCAGCTCCTATGAACACTTAACGTGGATCCTTTCCTCACAAATCAACATGTCAGCCACCAACATTCTTCAAAGAAAAAACAACAGGGCTGCATGAACACCTAAGTGTTAATGTGAATCAAACTGGACACAAATGAAACACAGCAAGAGCTCATTCAACATGATCAGTGTAAATTTAACACAAGTGATGTTTAGGCATGTGCCGATAGAATTGCAGTGCAGCCTTTATTGTTGTGTGAGAACACAAAAGCCCACACACAATCTCTGAACAACTTGGCCAAGTAAAACAGATCTACACAGGACATGTCTGCAGTAAAGGAGCTGTGTGCAGTTTTTTTGAATATATTTATAACCTTAACTGGGTTACAGTTGTAGGCTTCACCCAATGTGTGGGTTCTGAAAGGACTGTCTTGTAGCCCACTCTATTCCTGTCATGATCATACATCCATTTTAGTGGTCCCCATTTGTGCTGCTTAAGGGGAGTCTATGTGACAGCCCATCACTAAGCGATGTGGGCCTAAAATGACAAAAGGAAGTTTGGCAAAACAAAATCGACACAACAGACATTACATTACATGTAACAGGTACATTACATGCACATATGAACCTTAACTAATTTGCTCCATGCAATCCTATATCTAAATCATCACACACTTGCTTTGAAATGTTAAGTAACTTCAGATGTATGTGGTTTATTATACTGACATATTTGTTCATGTTTATAACTAACAGTATATTATTCAGAAGTGGTCAGAAACCTCACAGGCAAGTCTAATTGAGGTTATTTAACTGGCATGGTTTGAGGCAAGTGTGTGATGACCTAGGCATGCAACTTGCACAATGCTAATTGTAAGCTTCAGTTCCATATTAGCCACATTAGCAATGTTGCTCCTGTGTTAAAGAAACATTCATTGGAATGCAACTCCATTAAATGTCTTCAGTTTTGACTCAAAAAGGAATTAAACTGACATTGCTTTACATTTACACAAATTATCGATGTGCACTAACAAGGCCACAGTTGCATTACAATTGGCCTAGAACTATTTAAAAAATAATTTCTGGACAAAGAACCCCCTTAATTGAAGTACCAATGGTCAGACTGTGAATCTAAAGGAAAACAGGAAGACAAAGGAGAATTCTACAGAGATAAGAATAAGTTATAATTAGATGTTCAGTGGTGGTGTAGTGGTTAGGACATTGCCCTTAGGACCTGAAAGTCGCAGGTTCAAATATAAATCCTGGCCCGAGCACTACTGAGGTACCCTTGAGCAAGGTACTTTCTCGCTACACTGCTCCCCGGGCGCTGTTGATAGCTGCATACTGTTCCAAATGTGCATGTGTGATGGGTTAAATGCAGAGGTCACATTTCGTTGTGAAGCTTGAGTTGTCATTCAATAATATACCCAAGTGTATGGATAGTTCAGTGAGCACAGTTGGATCTATTATGTAGACATGAAGACTGCATTATACCACCCAGACACTACCTAGACAAGGCAGTCCCTCAAAACTTCAAGAGCAAGAAAGGGACCTGCAAGGAAGCCACAGAGACCAACAGTAACTTTGAATTCAGTGGCTGAGACTTGAGTAAAGGAGCACCAGACTACAATATCATGGGTTTTGCATATGAGTGGCATTAATGGGAGCCATTACTCAAGAAAAACCACAATTCATAATTCTATGGGTAGAGGAAACATTACAGTGCCCATTCCTCAACAAAACAGCATCATGTTGTGGGGATGCTTTTCCTTAACTTAGAATGAGCATCTTGTTAAATGATTGTTTGAACTGTGGTAAATACAAGGAGGCATTGCAAGACAATCAGCTTCAGTCTTCTAAAAAGAAAAAAGATCGGAAGAAACTTCACAAAAGGTAAATGTTTTTCTGTGGCAATATTTAGGTATATATATAAATATATAAGGTACAGGTCTTTTGCTGGTTCCCCATGTTGCAAAGGTCACAGCAGGGGCTAGAGCTTTCTCTAATAAAGCCCCACAGTTATGGAATAATCTTCCAAATGATGTTCGGGGCTCAGATACAGTCTCAATATTTAAGTCCAGG
>JBBPDA010000081.1:30093931-30106874 GCA_037974385.1 Arnoldichthys spilopterus
AAGGTTTCTTCCTACTGCTAGGGAGTTTTTCCTTGCCTCTGTCGCTCTTGGCTTGCTCTTTGGGGGCTCGGACCCGGGTTCCTGTAAAGCTGCTTTGTGGCAACGTCAGTTGTAAAAAGCGCTATACAAATAAACTTGACTTGACTTGACACTTTGACTGGACACTCTGGAAAGTAAATAAAGAAGCTGTATTTGTGTTGTTGACATTGTGTCTTCTGGTTCCTTTATTCACCACTGCAAGGAAATCTGAGTTGAAAGGTTTCTCTGCAATAAATCACTCTGAACTTTATTTACACTTCAGCCATTTAATTAGCAGGAAACTTTAGTGGAGTTCCCAAACCAGTGAATCAGTGGAGGTAACACATTTGTCATGTGTACAGTAAGTGATAGCCTATGGTGGGTTAGCATAGGCATACTACACTGCACCTAAGTAGCTGTATTGTGACTAAGCCGTCACCAATGTGCTTTATTTGTTTTTTTTGTTTGTTTTGTTTTTTTTACCACTGTATAAGATTAGTCATGCCTTATGTTGATTCTAACATGTTGTTGTGTGCCCTAAGCCCTCTTAAATTTAACACCTTGGGGGCAAAAACAAATAAATCAGGCAGATGTCTAGATATCATATAGGATCAAAAACAACATCAGGAACAACTAAGCCACCCCACAATATCTAATATAATCTGTGTGCATTTGTGAGAGAGAGGTGGGTATTAGTACCACAATGGACAGCTGCTCATTTCAGAGAGGGGTGTTTGGGGCCCCCAAATCTCGCCTAGCCAGATCAGTGCTTTTGTTTGAATTCACTAATCCTCTTTAGGGTACCAAATCCATTAGTAGGCAACACTGAGATGCTCCTGGGCCTAGTATGGGTGGACTTGGGGATCAAAGGAGCAATACAAATATTTCTGCCCCGGTTGCATCTAAATGTCATCAAATTACACAGTCCCCAAATCAGCTAAAAGTCAACAGACAGTGGACGTCTAACTTACACAAACACACTCTGTAAATAAGAATGACTGAGGTGAACACTGCGGCTCTTTAATATGGCTGATATAATTTGTGCTGGGAAAAACAACAAACAGCTTTTGGGAACAAAGCCTTTCTGTATGTCAAAAACATGTTTGTCATGCACTAGCATACCATGACTTTACTAGACTTTATTAATCACTAGGGATGCACTGATGTGGCATTTGTAGGCCAATGGCAATTTCCAGTTTTTTTTAAATAAAATAAATCAAATCAAAGTATTTTTTTTCAAGATTCAAAAATGTAATAATAATAAATAATAAAACAGACAGTTACACTGTCCAATAATATTATTACTTTGCTAGTCCTCTGTTACAGAAAAAAACAAACACAAAACAAAAAAGACACACATAATAATTTACTAAATAATAACCTAATTTACACATGAAATTCACACTGATCATATCTGGTGATAGATGCAGCATTAATTAAGTGCAATGTACATTACTGCAATATGTGAATGTGGCAGTGCATTAAAACAAAATACACAAGAGGCATTTCATGCATTTAATGTG
Source organism: Arnoldichthys spilopterus (assembly GCA_037974385.1). Lineage (NCBI taxonomy): Eukaryota > Metazoa > Chordata > Actinopteri > Characiformes > Lepidarchidae > Arnoldichthys > Arnoldichthys spilopterus. The sequence continues at coordinate 30,095,473 of JBBPDA010000081.1, forward strand.
GTATCCCAGAGTCATTAAAGCATTCTGTTCTTCCAGAGCTCACAAAATGCATTATTAAATATTGGTTTGAAATATTGGCCAGATCTAAACATCAGTCCTATGCCAGTATTGTTTTTTAGATTCCGGCCAGTACTGATATTATTCCGATCTCATCATGCATACCTATGAATCACTTGTCATCTACAATCAGACAAAAATATATTGCTAGCTTGGCAGTGCTAATTAATCCACATACTTATTATTTCTATTAATACTTAATTTCCCATTGATGTTATCAAAGCATCTGCAACTCATATAACCTTGTATAATATTTAAACTATAATGAGTTACAACTGCTTTCGCAGGCTATCATTTAAACAAGTAATAATTCACAGACATCAAGCTTAGGCACCTTACAGCTGATTTGTTTCACACTGATAGTAACAGGCTGCACTGTCATGCTAGGCAAAGGTTGTTTTGAAGCTCCAGTTGAATGATTCCATTGAGTCCTAATGTCATATCTGAGCAGCAGGGGGCGCCAATATGAAGTTCTTATATCGTCATGTTAAAAAAGTGAAAAAAAATACTATCACTAAAAACACCGCATTGCTGAAACAAAATTCGATCAAATTAGACTACACAGTTTGCATGGCTGCACAAAAAAACCTTTTTGGCGTTCTGAAGAAAACAAATGCTAAAACCTTAAAGGCTTTAGCTGCACTTGTTATCAATGGTACATTGCTGATATGTAAATACCAAGGCGGAAACGCCGCAGGTAGTGCTGCTATTTTCCCCACCCGTATTACGACAAAGCCTTACTGATAGGCAGACCGCTTGTGTTTATGATCAGCTTGCCAATACACGTCCAGAAAGCGAATCTCGTTTGACTAATAGGAGCTGGAATACCAGCCAATCCTCGCGCAAAAGGCGGGGCTTAACGGAATAAGTGTGCGAAAAAAATCTTCACAACTCTACTCTAAAGGGACACCCGAGAGCGTAGTGCGGACCGTCATCCACGTTACGTAACCACGCAACGCGGGCACGCGCGCGACTGTTGTTTACAAGTTGAGATGGTCTCTGACTGAGCTGAAAAACTGCGTGTACATTTTTGGTAAATTCATATTTCACCGAGTTACGTATTTCCCCCTTTATACTGCAGGACATGTACAATAAACCACCCTAAACATGTTTATTATCCTGTTCGACCGAAAAACATTCCCCATTTTGTCGATGTTTCATTTAATCCGTTAAGGCTAAAACCATAATCACTTCATTATTTCATCAGAGATTTATCTACCGACGTTTTGCGGTTTATCTTGATAAGATGTTTAACTTTGTGATAAAACGTCTCACTGCGTCGGAAATGCTCGCTATTTTCGCGCATGCTCGATATTTTCGTGTCCGCAGGGTGTATATACGATATTATTTATAAATGGACATTAGATAGTCTGACGAAGAAACGCATCATTGCCTCAGAATGCGTATGTACAGTAAAATGTGTCATCCTCGCACTGTTTTGGATTAGGGGAAGGAAGGCGGGAACCGTTTGTGTTTGGGGGAAGTGCCTCGGACACCCATTCGTCCATCCAAACGTAAATCTTTTCTCTTGACCAATGAATCCAATGAGCAGCTCAACACGGTGTAGATTGGCAGGCACGCCCCCCGCCTCGGCGGTCGCACCGCCTTATATGACTGTGTATTTTCTCCACTGCCCAAAGCTGTGATGTGTGTGTAACGTCACATGTTGTTTTTCCTCTTTAGTTCAGTCATTCTGAAAGAGGAGCTATTTTGCAGGGAACTTTTTCTGCGGAGAGAGCACGGTGCTGCTCTCACTCAACAACATTACTTGGTCGGTATTTCTTCTCAGCGCTGGGGAAAATCTACTTCCACCAAAGTCAGTCGGGATATTTTTGCTTTTCTTCTAGTGCGAGGATGGCGAGCCCGCCGCAAACGGGAGGGACGCCGTTATCAAATATCAACATAAACTCAAATCGCGTAAAGAAAAGTGGATACCTCAAAAAACAGAAGCACGGGCACCGGAGGTTTTTCGTGCTGAAAGAGCAGGACGATGGCTTGCCAGCCAGACTGGAGTACTACGAGAACGAGAAGAAATGGAAAAATAAGGCAGCCGCAAAGAGAGTCATATCCCTCGACTCGTGCTTGAGCATAAACAAGCGCGCCGACGCCAAGCACAAACACTTGATAGCTCTCTACACCAAGGACGAGTACTTCGCGGTGGCCGCTGAAAACGAGCAGGAGCAGGAGAGCTGGTACAGGGTCCTGACCGACTTGATGAGTGAGGGCAAAGTGTATGACAGTGCCGTCTCTTGTTCCGCATCTTCTCTGGTGGGCTTCGACGAGGGGAACTACGGCATGATCACGCCGGTAAACGCCACCTACAAAGAGGTATGGCAAGTGAATTTGAAATCTAAGGGACTCGGACAGACGAGAAACATCACAGGAGTTTACAGGCTGTGTTTGTCCAGCCGCTCAATTAGCTTCGTGAAACTTAACTCTGAGGTCGCATCTGTCAGCCTGCAGCTCATGAACATCAGGCGATGTGGCCACTCTGATAGCTTCTTCTTCATAGAGGTGGGCAGGTCCGCTTCAACAGGACCCGGAGAGCTTTGGATGCAGGCTGATGACTCTGTGGTGGCCCAGAACATCCATGAGACGATTTTAGAGGCTATGAAAGCGATGAAAGAGTTGTCAGAGTTCCGACCTCGCAGCAAAAGTCAGTCGTCAGGCTCGAACCCCATATCTCTACCCACCCGGCGGAACTTAAACAATCTGCCCCCCAGTCAGACAGGGTTAGTGAGGAGGTCAAGGACGGACAGTGTGGCAGCCACATCCCCTGTCAACAAGTTTGCTTCCTGTCGGATACGCACAGCCAGCGAGGGGGAAGGGACCATGGCACGGCCAGTGTCCATGTCAATATCGGAGAATGGAAGTCCCAGCATAGCCAGCCGGACACACATGAGCAGGTCCAACACAGTATCTGTTGGCTGTCGAACCTACGAATCATCACTTTTGCATCACAGCAGATCCATGTCCATGTCTATACCTGTATCTCATTCACCTCCATCAGCCATAAGCCCACTGAGCCTCTCCTCTACTAGCATGAATGGCTCCACCTCCTCAACAGTACACAAACCTTCCAGCTGCAGTGGCTCTGTCTCAGGGTCGCCTAGTGACACCGGCTTTCTGTCATGTGACGATTATGGATCCAGCCCGGGCGATGCAAGGTACAACACCTCTAACCGTAGCAATACTCCCTCGTCCTTCTCCGGCACACCACCTTCTCGTGAAGGCAGTGATCTCTGTGGTTATATGATGATGGACAATCAATCCAGTCACTCCTTAAACAAGACCCAGGCGTCCAGCAGAGAGAGGCTGGACTTGGAGAAGTCATACAGGAAGAGGACGTACTCCCTCACTACGCCACGACAACCTAGGGCACCCTCTCAGCAGTCGTCGGCTTCACTTGAAGAATATATGTTGATGAGGGCAGTGTACACTAATGGCCATTCAGGGTTGAACACACATTCTGCCTCTCCAAAGGTTTCGTACCCTGAGGATTATGGGGACATTGAAATTGGCTCCACCAGGAGCTCCAGCAGTAACCTAGGGGACGATGGCTACATGCCCATGACACCAGGTGTAGCACCACAAGGCAGCAGAAATGACCAATACATGCCCATGAGCCCCATGAGTGTCTCAGCTCCCAAGCAGATCATCAATCCAAGGTCCCACCCTCAGGCCATGGGCTGCCAGGGCACAACACAGAACTCCCCCAGCAGTAGTTCCATGGAGGACAGTGGCTATATGAGGATGTGGTCTGGTTCCAAGTCCTCACTGGAAAGCTCTGATGGCAGAGTGGCAAATGGCGAGTATATGAACATGTCACCTGTTGATCCATATGTGTCGCCCACGCCACCTGATTATTTCCTCAGTGGGTGTGAGCCAACACAGCGGCCCTCTCCTTCCCTAAGCTCCCGCTCTAACAAACATCAGGGGCCCAAAAGAGAAGAGGACCAGTATGTTTTAATGAGCCCACAGAGCCACAGACCAGTGGAGGAATCAAACTACTACACCATGTCCGCTGCAAATGCTGTGCCTTCATTGCCCAGCCCCTCCACCCTGCCCCCATTTAGGCACAGCCGCACTGACGGCTTGTCACACAGAGCTCGAATCAACAGACCCAACAGATTATCTTTGGATACTCTGAGGATGCTCCCGAGCATGAACGAGCATCCCCTCCCCTGTGAGCCCAAAAGCCCAGGAGAGTACATCAACATAGACTTTGGGGACGCCGCCCGGTACTCCTTACCCTCAGGATCAATGGAGAGCCAAAGTTCATCTCCCACTCTCAACAGGGTGAGGCGGAGATCCCCCCTCTCTGACTACATAAACCTTGACCTCAACTCCCCCAAATCAGGGGAAATCCTTGCTAGTCCCCTACATGAGATGCCTGAGCTCACCAAATGCCCATGCCCACCTGAGGAGGGCACATATTTTCCTGGTGAGCAGGGGAGCTCTCCGTGCCCACCTGGCACAGGTAAAGATGATTATGCTGAGATGAAGTTTGATGACGTGTGCATCTCCACCTCCATTTCTGAGAACAGAGAAAGTGGTGCACTTAGCCCAGCTAGCAGAGTGAAGATGCTTACTCTAGGTGACAAGGGAATGCCAAGTATTGGGGCGTTCCTGTTACCCAGCACCTCAGTGGACCCAGATGGAGGAGCAAAGGTGATCCGAGCCGACCCTCATGGTCGCAGACGGCACAGCTCTGAGACCTTCTCATCCACCACCACTGTTACGCCCGTATTTCCCTCCTTCGCCCACAGTTCCAAGCGCCACAGCTCTGCCTCTGTCGAGAACGTCTCGGTCCGGAGCAGCGAAGGTTCTGATGAAGAGTATGGCAGCCCCATGTGCAGAGAGACCTCGGCTGGGTACCAGAATGGTCTGAACTACATCGCCTTAAACCTTATGGAGAACAGAGAACTAGGGAACTGTGAAAATATGATGGGCTTCAAGACTGTCAGTTGCTGCAAAGGAGGCATAAATGGATTACATGCCAGTCCATATGCTTCCCTGGGATTCAAGGAGACAGTGACCACTGTAAAAGGTGAGTTCTGATGCCATGTGTGTTGTGGTCCAAACTGCTGCCATTTAAAAGATGATGTAGCAGTTGGGGCAGTGGTCCAGGAGCATGCAGGCAGTAGCTGGATGTTATTGGCAATAAGATACGCTGTTTATCAGATTCTTTGTAATTGGGCTTGGATCTAGTTTCACTTAGATATTTCTAAGCTGTTTAAACTCCTTAGAAATTAAACATTGATGTGGCATTGATGATGTATATGTCATTCATGCTCATTAATATGATAACATCTTAATCAGCCAAATCAGTGTTTAATGTATTATAATATTAAATGTAAAATTTAATAAATAACAAACTTTGCACATCGAGGCTCACATTAACTTTATTTAACATATCTAGCAGAACAAAATGTACATGACCATTTACAAAAACCACCATATATAGGAATCATTAGAGAAACTGAATCCACAACGACTCTTTTAAGGTGGTAGGCTACATAAAAACTGGAAGACGAAGCAGGCACAGTGGGTATGAAGGCAATTAATCCGCCACCACCACTGCGAATGAATTCGGTAGCGTTATGTATTTCATTAAGCTAGGAGCACAGTGTTTGTGTCCGACGGTTTGCTTTGTTTGTGTAGGTCGAGAAGTCGTTGTTGGCGACCAGAGCGTGTTTTTCATTCAGAGGAATTCCGAGGAATCTGAAACGTGACAAACGTGACGAGCTCAGGGGCTGTGCAGTGGTAAACAACCCGAGTGCGTAGGAAGTGTGACACTGCGGGATGGAGTGAATGGCGAATGTTTTTGCACTTGCTCTCTTACGAAGTTGCACAAATCGGGCTGTTTCTGCACACAAGTGTATTAGTCGCTGCGCTTTAATGCGCGCACGGAATGATCGCGGCTCTTATTTAATTATTGAAACGCGCTATTCTTAGAACGGAGAGTGCAGGGAAAGTGAGCGAGCTTGTTTGGAGGCGCGAGGTCACGTGAGCAGCGCTGTTTCCCTTCTGAGATATATTCTGTTCCAAAGCTCTGCTTTTACCTGATCGTGTCCAGCTACGTGGCCAAAAATGCATTAGTAAATTATTTTCTTTGACGTCACTTTGTTTTCTGAAAAGAAAAATCAAAATCTGTATTGTCAGTTAGGAGATATTTGAGCAAAATGCAGTTAATGAAATCAGCAAAGCTTGTTGAAGGTCTACCCGGAGTTCCCAGGAGGAAAACTGTGCAATAATTTGACAACTTTTGAATTATCTGTGGGTGTGTACAATACAGTGCTCTTGCTTGCTTTAACAGTGTTCTGGGCTGAATAGTGTAAGTGCCCAGGGCCTTTCCCTATGCACACTGTTTTTGCATGTGGTTCATCACACTCACGTAGTCTGCCATGCTCTGTAGCACGTACTTAAAATCCTTTCCGTCCTCCCTTGTGTTCATATTATAACATGTCAATTGGCCGCAAAAGGTGTGCTCCAAAATTAGCCCCATTGCTGCTAAAAGGGTGTATATAGCTGGCAGGCTTAACACAGCAATGGGATGGGCTTACTGACAGCAAATATGTTTTAACTATTTCTTCACTGGGGTCAGGATCCCTGCCAGCCCAGAGAGAGAATAATGGGAGAGGAGAGAAGGGAGTGGATGGAGGCTACTGTGGAGGTGCCTCATCTCTTAAATGGACATGTGCAGCCATGTCCACGGGTAGTCCTGTGAACGCGGGAGGGCCCGTGTGAGAAGCATGTGCAGCCATTGGAGAGGAAAAAAACAAGCCGGCAGTTTGTTTATGGGTTGTTGTCAAGTACTGATGAGGTTTCAGCTTTGGAATGCCTGACTGGGTAAAGGTTGCTGTGTGAAGTAAATACTTACTTGTTTTTACTAGCACCTTCCTCATGCCCCCCTTTATCTGTTGCACTCATTTGCTTTCTCTTTCCTTTTTCCTTGCCATTCTTTTGCAGACTTCTTGTCTTCTTGCACACTTATATAATGTGATGGCAAGTACTGGCATTGTCAGTGATGGCAGGCCTTGTAACATCAGTTTGAATTGCATTGAACTTTCTATGCTGGGATTTTACCCCAGTATATAGCTAGGTTCAAAACAACACTTTGAGAGGCTGCTGGAGCAGGACGTTAAAAAGGACAAGGTCATGCTAAACTTTCTCTCGTGCCATTGGTCTGAAAAGGCCCAGTCAAGCAACAAACATGTGGCAGCCCACAGTTTTATCAGGATCAAAGCACTCGGTCTCTCTAACTGCTCAGCTTGTGCTGATGTTTTAGGAGTTTTCAGATAAATTACTGATAAAGGGTATATTAGCCTGCTATGGGATGAAAAGAAGAAAATGTTTTGGAGGAAAAGTTCTTCTTGATACACACCTCAACAAGCTTAGTCATTTTTCATCTGTGTGTCAGTATATGGCTCTTGGATTATGGAATTTTAAGAGCTGTTTTTGGTACTGCACAAGCCCTGAATCATTGCTAGCAGAAGAGGAAAAACAATCTTTGAGAAATCATTACCACAGAAGGCATACCCTCACAGCTGCACAGAAAAACATGCTTGTATCATTCTGAAAGATCATAAAATGTATTACGAGAGTCATATGCATATTTTTAACTGCATGTACAATATCAACTGCTTATACGGTCACAAAATGTTTGCTCTGGTTTTACCACCTTTTGCAGCTCACACAACTATTCAGGTCCTTTAAAATAAAATAGATGACCTTTCACCCTTGATTTAGCCCTGTGTCATGTGCTTGTTATTTACTGCTGACATGCTTGCAGTGGAAGGCATGCAATAAAAGGTTGATCCTTGTTTACAACCAAGAAGACTAGTGGGGGGACAGGGAGGAGAGAGGGAGAGAGAGAGAGAGTGTGAGTGAGTGTCTTGATATCAGGTTTTTCAGACTTGGCTTAAAAGCCTAGAGGAGTGAATCTCTCTCTCTCTTTCCCCATCTCCCTCCTTTTTTCAGGGATCTTAGGCCTCCTTGAGTTGGTCTGTGTGTGTGTTTGTGGCAGATGGCTGGGGCAGGGAGGGGTGTGTGTGAGTGCACCTGCCACTGCACTCACTGCAGGCCCGTTATCAGGCATGGCAGCAGCACAGACAATACACTAATGACAGCACGCCATCTGCTCAGGCCCCAGGACAGGGGCTACTGTTCGTCCCTTAGAGAGAGAGGGTAAGCGAGAGAGATGGAGGTAGAGAAGGAGGGAAAACTGTGGAAAGACTGATGAGGAGGATCTGAGAAGGGAAAGAGAGAAATTATATATAATATTTGGTGACTGCATATTTATTTTTGTTGTTGTATTTTTTTACTTTTTAAGTTATTTGTATTCTCTAGTGCACATTCATAATTGTATAAGCCAGTTCCACTGATTCAAAAGCCTAGGAATTGCAAGTGCACGTCACAGCAAAGTGATTCTGAGAAATACAGAGTGAAAAGTGTGTGCAGCAGTGAAGGTTTAGAGTGATTATGGTGCATTGAGTAAAGTGTTTTCAACGTTTAAAAAGACATTTCCATGTGTTCATGGAGGAGCCATAAACACATGCTAACATACAGCTCATGTTTTGTTTTGAGTCTTTTTAATAGAGGTGATTAGGTTTCAGCATGACACTTAAAAAGCAGTACCATCGCTTCTAACTACTGCACATTCTCTTTCGCTCTGTCTCTCGTACACATCCGCCTCCTGCCAGCACCCTAAACCCATTTTGACCTGTTGTTTACCTGCTCTTTCTGTGTTTCACTTTCCTTCTCTCTCCCTCCCACACTTATTCCCTCCTGCTCCCTCATACACGTCCCTCTCTCCCTCCTTCACTCCCTCCCTCATTCTATGTCTCCCCGTCACTGTTGTCATCTTTGTGCCATTCATTTCCATTAGTACGGTTTGGCTGTGGGACTGACTCACAATAGGGAATAATGGGAGAGAGAACTAGCTTAGCTCTATGATCGTAGTTACTGCATGTGTCAGATTTTCCAGTAATGCTGGGCATGTGGACACCCTGTGTTTTTGAAATGTGTTTTGTTCTGCTTTGTCATTGGTGCATAAAGACTTACACCATTAAAAAGAATTTGTACACCGGTAGTTTTGAAGGTAATTTGTGTATATTTATACATTTGACAACTCAAAAAAACATTGGAATAACTAAACATTTCTTTGCCTGGTTCAATTAACATGTTCTACAGAGAATCTAAAAGAGTTCTGCTTTTGTTATAGTCATTTAACTTTTTTGGTACTTTTTGGAAACCTTTTTCTGTAAGATAGTAATCCGGTTCCTAAATATAAAACCTAACCATAACTGTTAACCTGCCAGAGAACACAGTAATCCTGTGATTACCATCAACTGTGTTGAGATATCTCTTAATATACTCACCTGAAAAAGTGTTTGGGCATTCAGACTCTACCCCATAGAGCCCCACAGGCTAAACTAGGCCGGGATGTTCCTGCCTGAGATAACCGCAGCAACACCGTCAACGTTACCCACATTTAGCTCGGGGTAAGAGAAGGAGATTACACTTGAGGGAGGGAGGGGGATTAGACATTGTTTAGCAGCTTGCTTCGAGGCGGATGAGGAGCATTTACAAACACTCAGGCTCTAGCAGGTCCTCAAAATGGACCTAATAGGTAATACAACAATGGAAGTTAATATTCACTTCCTTAATCCAATGTTTTTGGAACTTGTTACCACCTTTTACAGTGGTGCTTGAAAGTTATAGAACCCTTTGCTATATTTCTGCATACATTTTTACACGTCCTAAAACTAGATAACGAAAACAGTTTTACCCCAATTGCTCTTTACAGAAGCTTAAACTTTGGAATGTTTGTGGGTTTTCTCAACTGAACTGCTTGCCTCACAACCTCCCACAACATTTTTTTGGGTTATGGTCAGGACTTTGACTTGAGGCATCTTAAAACATTAATTGTATTCTTCTTTAACCATTCTGAGATAGAATGGCTTGTGTTTTTAGGGTGTTTGTCTTTCTAGACAGGCCCCACTTTATTTCATAGACAGATGTCCTTATATTTTCTTTTTGAATTGTTCCATCAATGATGGCAGACTGCCCTGGCTCAGATGCAGTAAAACTGACCCAAAGGGTGATACTACCACCATCATGCTTCACAAATGGGATTTTCCATTCTCCAAACATCGAGCTTCTAATTTAAACCAAGGAATTCTTTTTTTGGTCTCTCCGGTCCACAAAACATTTCTGCAGTACCTTTTTGGCTTGCTCACATAATCTTTTGTAAAATGTAGATGGGCAGAAATGTTCTTTTTGAAGAGCCATAGCTTTCTTGTTGCCATGCACATCATTGTTGTTCTGTGTTTTTCCTATCTCATGAACTCATGAACATAACATTAGCCAATAAGAGATGCCATTAGTTGCTCAGAAGTTACTCAGGGTTCCTTTGTGACCTTGCAGACTATTAAACACCCTGCTCCTGGGGTAATCTTTGTTGTTCAACCACTCCTGGAGAGGGTAACAGTGGTTTTAAATTTTATCCATTTATGCACAATCAGTCTATCTATGGAACAGTGCAGTGTTTTTTATGTTCTCAGAAACTTCCTTTATTCCTGCCATGATTTACTTTTAAAAGCATGTTTTGAAGATTAGGCTTTTATAGAGCCAGCAAGGCTTATATTAACAGAAATGCTATTTCATGCTATGGGTGTGCTGGTCTGTCATAGCGTGACTGCCTTCTCCTGCAGTGCTCCAATGCACCATTCATTGTAGCCCAGACCCTCCAGCATTTTGTGCTTGCACGCTTTGAGGGACTATGTGAAACACTAAATGTCTTGTACTAGAAAAAGAAGAAATAGTTGACTTGTGTGGTCTGTTCTACAACAATAGAGTATGTTTTTAAATAGTAGTACTTTTTTGTGATGTTGTAAAAGTTGTGGCTTTTTAAGCATTTGGGGTTGATAATGAATAACTTGCAGTATGTTGTTCTCTTTTGGAAGTCTTAGTTTGGTTAATTTTCAGTAAAGCCCTAAAAATCACACACATTGGTCAGGTGTTTTTTAATGAGCAGATGCTTGGTTTGTTCAATTCCAGGCATCATAATAAATATGGAATTTGGGATTCTTGGATTCCTCAGTGTATAATTAATCCCACACTGACTGATCAGCATGGACTGAGGTAATAAATACAGGGCATTGTAAAGTGAACCTCTTTTTAAGGTACAGCATGTGGGTTTGGAGTGTATTGTGATTAGACTAATTATAGATGGACAGAGGCGAAGGACAAACGTGGCTGTGTAGGCTGAGTGGAGGAAGGGGAATGGAAGCTTAGTGATTGCTTAGCAATTATACAGTAATTAATATACAATTCAAATT
>JBBPDA010000081.1:30106974-30125692 GCA_037974385.1 Arnoldichthys spilopterus
TGAGTTTTTTTTTTCCTCTTCTCATCATAGCCATCCTTGCAGCATTCTTTCTTCCACCAATGCACCATGAACTAATTTTACCCTTGAACTAAACCTGTGGATATCCATTCTCTGAAATGAGAACAAGTCTGAGAAATAGGGTTATGGGCTAGGGTTAGCTAAATATCTCCATATCTTTCTTGGCCCTGCTTTCCTCTATTGTAAGCCATCAGCAGTTTTTGTGAAGGAGAATGCTGGCCCACAGGGCTTGAACCAGCTTTATGTGCCCCCTTAAGGCTGAGAAACTTCAGAATTACAATACCCTGCTCTCTCCCACGACATTGGATTAATGTCTAGTCTGCTGCACTAGGACACATAAACCAAAATGGCCCCCCAAACATGCTGTGTCAGCTGCTCCTGCAGACCTGTTTTGATGGGTACAGCCTCAGACTGGAAGCAGAAAATAGGAAAACACTGTCCAGCAAAACATAGAAATAAATGACCTTGTTCAAAAGAGACATAAAGAGGGAGTAAATAAATAAAAGTAAAAATACAAACAAAGCTTAAGGAGCAAACAGGATGATTTATTGTGCAAGTTCGGATGATGGATTGTCCTCTTCTGTGCACTGCCTACAAGGTCTAAATGTGTCCATGGCCTTTCAACCTGGATCTCCTCTTGTCTAGTTTTGTGGTAAAGTCACAGACATTGCCTGATGATCTGTGCAGTCATTTTACTCTTCAGATTATGTAATTACTGCCCTGCAGGACCACCACCCTTGATGTACCCACCCCCCAGCTGAAGCTGAAGATTTCCTCCATTCCTTTAGTCAGTGACTGTAATTCCAGCAGGATTATAATGGAATTATATTGGGATTAGTCCATCTGTGGTATACAGAAGCTGTTCGATGCTGTTGCAAGCCCCCCCAACCTGCCCCTATCTAGGTTTATACATGACTCTGCATTAAGGGTTAATCCCGGCCATACATTGAATTTTTCTATGGGAAGCTAATGGAAGGCAAGATTATGTTGATATGATGTTGTGTATGAGTGCAAATTATAAAGGCTTTCAGGGATTAGGCCTTCAGGTCATAATTTAGTTATGTTTCAGAGAGAGACTAAGAGAAACAGACAAGACCGTGTGAGGTCTGCCATGGGTAAGGAGAGGGTCAAATGAGATGGGGAAAACTGAGTCTTCACCTCTTGTTCAGGCCTAGATGCAAATCAAACAGTACAAACAAGTGCAAAAAGCCAAGAGGTCCATTTTAAATGCGCAAATGGAAATATACTTTTATATACATTTATAGAACCACAGTACCAAAGAGTCTAACTTGGAATGCAGCCATAATAGGTTTTCATCAAGCTGCATTGTCTGTGATGATTAGTATTTTTTGTATTAATGCTACCTAGTCTTAAACTCAAGGAGCTTAAGTCTTAAGGCCATTGCGCTATGATTAACAAACACCAGCATTCTAATGTTGCCAAGCTTAATTTTTTACTGTTCCAGAAGAAAAACTGACATTCCAAATGAGCCCGTATGAATGGGAAAGAACTTTCCACAACAGGGGTTACCAAACATACAGAAATACTTTAGCATTTCCTCCAGTTTGATTCAAATGACTATCAAACACAGTAACATACTCTTATAAAAATATACATGTAAATAGTTATACTTTGAATTATAATTTAAAATTGTTGCAGAAAAATGCTGTATATGTTTGTTCCTTGTTGAGGAAGTGTATTTATTTTCATTTAAGACATTTGTAATATGACCAGGATAAAATTTGCAATCAAATGTAACATAAACATGTTGTCAGCTAGCTTATAAGGTTAACTCTGTACTCAGATTACTGCTGCTTTCAGCCTGACCATTACTGAAGCTTCACTGGGAAAAAACCACAATTTTGTTTTGTCCACCTGTCTAGCTGCATGTAGCTTGCAGCAAGCATAAAAAATGGACTCGAACCTCTGAGTGTCCCTTTTATTGTTGTTTGTGCATTGACTGTGCACTGGTCTATTCAGCAGGCATAAAAGGCCACTCTGATGATACAGAGGCATTTTTGAAGTGGCAGGTGTGCAGAAGAGTGGTTCCCGCTTCTAATATAAAATTTTCCTTATTTAGCTCTGCTTTTATGAGAAAGATAAAAATATGAATGATTCAACTTCCCCAACCAACCAATGTTCCAGGATATTCCTGACTGTCTTTCACAGGTACTACAAACAAACCAACCATTGGGTTTGTTGCTGTTTTCCTGGAATATACTGAGTTGCTATGTTCTAAGCTTTAGAACTTAAAGGTAGGATCTAATCAAGGGATGCATCTTTTAACCATTATGTCTCATCTTTCTCCCTCAGACTGATCTGTTCTGATGGATCTACATCCTCCTTCAACTGTACCCTGGGACTGCGGGAAGTGGTAACAGAAACTCGTGACCAGAGGCAACTGCTGCTGCTGCGGCTGAACTATGCTGCTGTAAATGAACTTTAACCTACAACCCCTCACCCTTCGCCTCAGTTCCCGAGGGCTGAAGTTGTGATCTTATTCCAGGCTGGCCACTTTAAACATTGACACCTCTGCACACAAGGACCCTACAACCCACACTGTCCTTGAGGAATTGCTGCTTTGTAGGTGATGACAGTCACAAAGTTGTCTCATGTATGTTGTATACTTTGTTTTGTTGTTGTTAACACTTTAATCATATTTGGTTGACTCTGAAGTGATTGGAGTACAACCTTACTGCACCCCTCCCAAAACCCCAAAAACAAGCCCAGAATATTTACTTACTTACTTAATAACCTCTAAAAAGGTACATATTTAATATTTTATTTATTTATACCTAGTACAAATAGTTACGGTGAGGATTTAAGACAATTTGTTGATCAACAACGACCCAAGAAATTGCTACAAGTCCTACCTCAGGAAAATATAGTCCATTACTGATGTACGAAATTCACACATAATGCAAATTTGTGTTTTTTGTTGTTGTTTTTTATTTTAGTATTCTTACATGACCAATCCAAAGCCTTACTATTTCAAATAATATAGGATTTACTTAGAACTGTACTTATTTGGACCTAGATCATAAGATTCAAATATAAAATTATGGTATCTAGCTTATATTTTTTTATAGAAGCTTAGTTTTTCTCACTGACTAATGAGTTCTTATATATAAAGCGCCACTGAAAATGTAATTTGAAAAATATGCAAAATGATCTGAACCACTATAATATACGTGGTTATTGCACATAACAATGAATGCCTACCCTCACAATGAATATTAAAGGAATAAATATTTTTATGATCAGTTACATAGTTATATACAGTTCAGTGTGTTCAATAGTGTTGGCTGATATAGGTAGGTGCCCAGATTCACTGCTAACATCTCCCCTTTGATCACAGCACCATAACTGCTTCATATCTTCAACAGTGATGTTCATGATGGTGAAAACGGCTCAGTGCATGAGGCCAGGTGTTGGGAAAACCTGGTAAATTTAGCGAAGGTAGAAACGCATGAATTTCACAGCAGGTTTGCCAATTTTGACCTCAGCTGTCGCTGGCCAGAACGATACTGTGTTGCTACGGTGCCACTGCCAGCAGCAACTCTAGATTGTAACACATGACACATTTGAATGTAGAGCACATAACCCACTTATGATGTGCAAGAAGACAGAGTAAACAACCTAGGGAGACACAGATTAAGTGCACCAAAACAACCAGGCTTATTTTCTCCATTTAGTGTTTTTCTCCCCCCTCCACTCTCTCAAATTTTGCAAACTGTGTACAAAGCTATTATTAGAGTAGCATTTTCATCAGTGGAACTTTAGCAGGTCTCTTCCGGCTGAAAAGGATTAATGCATAATCTCAGAAGTAAGCAAAGTAAACAAACAAACAAAACATAATGCTTTTCAGATTGTACTGGGAAAAAATGCTTAGTGTTTTAGTTAAAAACTTCCAGTCTTAGAACTAATGTAGATACATCCCCATACCATATAACCTTTTTTTTATAGGCCTTCAAAAATAAGAGACACATGACCTAAGGGCACCTTATTAAGTAATTCTGTAAAAAACAACTTGATTCTAGGGGAGATCCTGCTTTTAGGTACCATTAATTTACCCTCTTTATATGCAATATTTACACACAAAGCAAATTAGTTTACAAAGAGGAACCAAATGTATAAAGACTCTGTTAATATATTTGTTGAAAGATTTTACAGAGAGATTGACTATATGCTGTTAATGCTATTTGTACATTTCTTTCTGCCAACTTTTGAATTTTTTTTTTTTTTGCTTTACGGAACCTAAAGCAGTGTTCTGTATATACTATATTATACTATATTATATATTTGCAAGGTCTGATCGAACATGCTGTGTCTTCCATTGTACAAATGTCATATACTGTTCGTTGTGATACTATAATGCTATTAAGAAATCATTTAAAGTATCTTAGTTGAATATACATTTTATTTGTGTTGAGGATAGTCACATGCAATAATGAATTAAAAATGATTATTTAAGACAAATACAGTTGTTTTCTGCTGCTTTATTAACGGTCACATACTTGGGCTTAAGTTTTAAGTGCTATGTAGAAAAAAAATGTGTGGCTATATAGGTTGAGCTGGGCTAACTTAGGCAGTAGAAGCTTAAGGATCAAGATTTAAATGTACAATATATATATACATATTTATTTATTTACACTGTTTTATAAGGTCCTCCACAAAAGATACCACTCTGGATATAATATGACCACTGGGACATATGTAACTATTGCACACATGCTAATGCCATTCAACATTTTAAGTCTACTCTCCAAAACTCATTAAATAGTATAAATTAAACTAACAAATGAGACCGGATATTGCCTTGACTTTCTGACCATGATCAAACTTTGTGCTGGTAAGCCCCAGGGTGAATAGAGGAAGGAACACGCTGTCCATTCATAAACATGACAGCCAATTGCTTCCTGTTGTATGAGCTGAAGAAAGGAGGGAGGCCTGAGCCAGAATACTGCCATTCCCGGGACTGAAATCTATGCATCCTGCTTGAAACTGGCTTGGCTCAAACAGGGTGATGTGCGATTTCCTTCTTTGGAGAAGCCTGCAGGAAGCTAATAGAGTGTGAATGGCCCCCTTCCTGCTCTCTCTGCTGGATGGGGTGCCAGGCTGAGGGCCAATGAGAGCACACACACATAGTACAACAGAACAATACATAAGTGAGCGGTAATGATATAAATATGAATAAGCATACATGGGGGGTATGCATTGATGTCACTTTCCCATCAGGACATGCTTCTAGTTGGACTGAGTAACAAAACATCCTACAACAATGCTGCCATTAGTGGGGGAAACTGAAACATGGAGATAAACAAACCATTTTCTTTAAGGCAGTTGGACTCAACAGTGAGTCTTACAACTTATCAAAAATAAGTTTCATTGACAAGACCAAGAATCAGATTTCCTGATGCTTATTTGTACATGATTTTGATGCCAGCGAAATACACAAAATACAGCCTGATGCAATACAAACAATAAATGTCTCTGATTCATTTTTATGTCACTGTTTATGGCCCACTGGTTCTTTGGTAAGTTGTAAGTATTACTGTTTATTTCAACTGCCTTTAATTTAAGCAGATAAGTATATATTGTACTCCTGGTTTCGAAGTATATCCTTCTAAATGTAGTTTCTGTATTTAGTTTTCAGCAGTCTGTAAAAAGATCACTGATTTCTCGTTGAATATTTTTGTATAGTCGATCGCACAACAGCTCTTTCCTTTTTTGATTGAGATTTATGTGTGTTTTCAAAGTGTCACACTGCCCCTGAGTAAAACATAGTCTTTTTGCCACTCAGTATGCAAACCCTCTATTGAAGTTGTATTTTAATTAGTGATAAATATAATTTTTAGACAAGCCTTTGGAGGCTCTGTCTAGCTAATCAAATAAACACAAACAGTACTACTGTATTTTAGACATGTGCTACTTTTAATGTACAGACTCCATTTCCAGAAAAGTTAGGATTGTGGTTTGTTAATTCTTTTGAACTCTTTAATTGTTTACCACATCACCTTTCCTTTGATTTAAACTGTTTAATCATTTGGAAACTGAGGAGAGGAGTGGAATGTTTGCCCATTCTTGATTGATACAAGACGTCAGCTGCTCAGCCATGTGTAGTGCCCATTGTCTAATTTTCCTCTTCATGAAACTCCATAGATTTTAAATGGGAGACACACCTGTACTGCTGGCAGGCCAGCCAAGCACACACTCTGTGTTTACAAAGCCATATTGTTGTAGCGCTTGTAAAATGAGACCTGGCATTGTTTTGGTAATATAACCACACACTTTCACCATCTTAATGGCAGATATGTCTCTCTAAAATCCAAAAATCCCAAAATAAAGTTGCACCTTTCCCTGACAACAGTCTGGATGGTCCATTTTATCTTTGACAGAGAGAGTTCAAAGTCCATTTTTCCCAAAAACAATCTGAATGGTGGACTCATTAATTAACTCAGCTGTTAAGTACAGCTCAGGTTGTACTTATTGATGCAGCAATGCACTGTTAAAAAAACAGCAGTTTTATGAACTCCTCCTGAACCCATGTGGCTATATTTATCATATAACTATGCAGGTTTCTCATGCAGTGCCTTCTTAGGGCTGGAAGGTTTCTGGCCTTGTCCTACAGGGACTGAGATACTCTGAATCTTTTTTTTTTTTTTTTACAATATTATGCACTGTAGATGGTGAAAGTCCTCAATACTTTGTAATCATGTGTTGAAAAATTTTCTTTTTGAACTACCTGATAATTCTCTCATTATGTTTGGAACAGAGTGATGATCCATAACACATCTGATTGAGCATTTGGTGATACTCCTTTTATACTCAGTCATGTTTTCCTTACCTGTTACCAGCTCACATGCTTAATGTGGATTATTTCAAAACACTGAAAAATGTGTAGACTTTTCACTCTTATTTAGCTCCATCCCAACTTTTTTTGAGTGTATTGCAGACGTCAAATTCAAGATTTGTTTATATTTACAGAATACATTAAACTGATCAGTGAAAATATTGGAAATCTTTTCTTTTAACTTTTATTAGTTAAATAAAAGTTCAAGAGACTTCACAAATCACACATTTTCCTTTTTATTGCATTTTATGAAAAATCATAGATTTTCTGCAAATGGGGTTTTTAATATGTTTATTGTTACATATCATGTACCACAGTAAAAACACCTCTGAGACGATGGTATTGTGCTATCATTGACAAGCAAGCCAAGATGTGACTTTTTCTCTTATCGTCATATGCCACAAGGGCACCAGTGCTTGTGTGTGATCAAAAGGGTTGGATGGCACAGAAGCATGGTATTATGCAATGTGCAGTAGCACACAGGGAAGGAACACACTGTGCCCCAACTCACTGCTGTCACACAAGGGGGCCATTTTCAGGAATATGTATGTTAAAACACACACACACACAAAACACAGTAAAAGGCAATAACAAAACAGATTAAGTCTAATGCAAAGAGCAGTCACTCACAAATTATTTTAAACACAATATTCAAACTTTATTTTGTAGGCTCGCATGTCAATTTTCCACTCTCATAACTACATAGCTTACATATTAGATTGGTAGAAGTTACTGAATAATTCTTAGTAGTTACTGAATAATTGTCTAAGAGTCTTTTAATTTGTGACAATGCTAAACCTATAAGTTATGAATTATGAGACTGAGGACTAAATACTAAAAGATTTTCAGGTTTTTTAAAAAGTTTTGCATTATTTAGTCATTGACATTTAAACACACTCATTCAGGTTGGTTTGATAGGAAATGGCTCATTGTAGAGATAGTGATATCTATTTTATATGTAAAACTGATCATGATAAAACAGTAATACATATGAAAACATTTTTTGGGGTATTTTGCCACAAAATGCCACTGTCTCTTTCTCCACTATGAGTACATTTTAAATAATACCTCATCTCAGAACTCTCTTAAAACCATGGCTCATCAGGCAGTGTATTCATAACAATTTCATAAACTATATTTCTGTATGGTGACTTTCAAATTACTCATCTGGTTCCTATAGCCACAGCCAGTGGCTGTCCAAGCCTGTTGGGCACCCTGGGCAAACAACCACCAACCCATTACCAAAGGCACAAAAAACACACAATGTGACACTTTCCCCCATACATGGTCCATATGATTCAATAAGCTACATCACAAAATTAAGTAATGCATTAGTCAGTAATTATTATAGTAATATAAATGTAACTTTGGTATGGAACATTTCACATAAACCACTCTGAATAACTTTATATACATCTTAACCACTTAACTGTGCGGAAATTTGGAACTTCTGTGCTGTTATATTTGTGTCAAAAGTCCTGCACCATGAAGAAAACCTGGTCATGAAAGTACATTATTTCACATGTGCAGATATTAACTATCACTTGCATCTATATTTCACATGTGCAGATATTAACTATCACTAGTGTCAGTCCTCATGCATAAATTCAACAACTGAGAGTAAAGTAGAGAACTGTGAGCAAGAAACAAATACATGGGAAAGGCACATTTCAGCACCTGCACGTACAGAGTTAAGCAGCAGTTTTGATAGTTTTAGGGGCTGGAACTGGTCCTCTCATTATTGGTTCACTTTTGCCATACCTCCACAGAGCCATGTAGAGAGACAGTCGCTTGAATGATTCAGAATGTCTTCAGTATCAGACAGCGAATGCATTGATTACCAATATTTCTACAGCACATTGACCTGTTTCTGTAAATTTCAGTACTAAGCCAGCCAGGTCAATATCAGTGACTTCATCAATTAATTAAATAATCTCTAATAAACTCCATGAATCTCCAAGAAGCATGAAAAGCATGTCAAGCAGTCTGTGCAATTTTCTCTGTGTTTTCCTTGCATATAGACAGATCAGCGACAACATTAAAACCACTGACAGGCAGAGTGAATAAAACACATATAAGATATGTTTTATTCACTGATATGCACCCTACATACATATTAAAGTGATCTATGTCAAAACACTTCCCTATTCCTTATGATTTGTATAATGTTAGTTCATACTCTAAATTGAATATCTTTAGTTTATGACCACTACCTCCTCCACCTACCACCCAATCAAATGACTAATGTTAATGTATATTTACACCCTGCTGGAGGATGGGGTTGGGGCAACCAAAAATACAATAATGCAACATATTATTAAAATATTTCACTGCACTGGATGTAAGCCAGCCATGCAGTGACTATTTATCATTGTGAACACACTCAAGGACCACAACAAAATGTGAGCTCTGCATTTAACCCATCACATGTGCACATGCGGAGCAGCGGGTGGCTATTAACAGCACCCAGGGAGCAGTGTAGTGGGACGATACCTTGTTCAAAAGTACCTCAGTGGTGCCTGTGTCAGGACTTGAACTTCTTCAGTTCACAAGGACAAGGTCCTAACCCTTAGGCCACTATTGCACACGAGTGAGTCATATCACTTTTTACATTTATGGCCAAGCGTGTCTTTATAAAAAAAAGTGCTTCCGTTGTCTTTACACTTTGGTATTAAATTTGAATTCACCCATAGAGGTTTGAGATGTACTGGTGCTAAGTATGTGACCTTATAGTGACTGTAATGTTTGCCTAGAAGTCTTTCTTGTGTGGTTCCCAAAGTTAGTGCTGCTGGTAACTGTACGAAACCGGCTCAAACAACCACATTTCTACCACAAAATGACAATCGCAGACTGCCCTCAAATTTGCAGGCTTTAGCACTCTTTTCCGCTGCCAGTCTTAACCTCTGAGTTATTCCAAATGGTTTCCTGAATGTTTTCAGTGGACAAACAAAAATACTCTGTAGTGGTGATCATGAATCAACCCTCATGACAGCCCAGTTCAACAGTCAAAAACGATTTAATCTATTCAAGATCAACTGAGGTGAAACACAATTATTTTAGAGACAAATAGACAACTGTGGCCTGCAGATGTTAAAAAAAATTTTGTAAATTAACATTTGCTAGAAATGTCAAAGTTTTATACAACACAGATGTTAGATATTGTTTGTTTCTCTGCTGTTTGCAATGATAGTGTTTATGGTGCTTTCTTTAGAATCTGTCTGACTTAAATAGCGTCTACATCTAGTCATCTGGGAAGACCTAGGGGCCTGAGAAAACCACTACACCAAAGGTTCCCCACCCTAATTACTGACATTACTAAAGCTGGAAAAGAAGAGAGTGCTTGACTGAGTTGTTAATTTGATATGACTGTTTGCAATCTTTTGTGTTCAAGCAGTACAGTTGCACTAGGTGCCATAATTAAAAGAAGCAGCCATCTGAAAAGATGTTGTGGACCTTCACATGACTTCAAAGGAAACATTCTTGGTAACATTGTGTAATAAGGGAAGACAGAAGTAGACATGACTAGTTAGAGGAGAAAACCGATCCAAACAAATGAATAAATAATTTGTAGGGTGACACCCAGTCCGCTACAAGTTCCTATGCAGTTTATTTAGTTCATCTATACTGGGTACTGGAGAACTCCTTAACCAGTCTAAATATTTTTGATGTTACATATGCTTTAGTGATTTATTAGTACTCACAATACAAGTCAAACTTTTAGACACACCTACACACAGAATGAATTTCATTGTTTGTATTATTTTTTTATTTATATGAAATTTGCCCTGTGATGAAATGGCAACCTGTTCGGAGTGTTTCTCTGCCTTTTGCCCTATGAGCATTGGGATAGGCTTCAGCACCCCTTGCAGCCCTGGCTAGGATAAGTGGCTCAGACAATGAATCAATGAATCAAACAATGCAGTGATTAAACAGAACAAACCATAATTTTAAATAATTTCAATAGTCTTGATAGAGCACTTGATCAAACACCTAATATTCTCACATGCATCTTCTTGTAGAAGCACAGCAAGAAGACCTTGATGTTGCTGAAGTACTTGTTGGTGTTTTTAAGATTTATACACTAATCAGTCACAACATTAAAACCACTGAAATGTGAAATAACACTGATTATCTCATTACAGTGGCACATGTAAAGGGGAGGGATATATTCAGCACCAAGTGAACAATCAGTTCTTGAACTTGATGGGTTTGAAGCAGGAAAAGTTGGCAGGTGAATGAATTACAAGGATAATACTGAGATGCATCTCCAAAATTGCAGGTCTTGTGGGGTATTCCAGGTATCCAGTGGCTGGTACCTACCAAAAGTGATCCAAGGAAAGACAACCAATGAACTGATGCCAGGGCCATGGACAACCAAAGCTCATTGATGCATCTAGGGACTAAAGGCTAGCCAGTCTGGTCTAGTCCCACAGAAAAGCAAAAAAGAGTGAATGGTTGGGCTATAACGAAAAATGTCAGAACACACAGTTCACCACAATCACAGATGTTTTAGCTGCATGAGGGGGACGTACACAATATTAGGCAAGTGGTTTTAAAAGTATGGCTGATCTGTGTATATGAAACACCAAAGTCACATAACATACACACATGCTGACTAGCATTGCCCTGGGCAGTGGGGATCAGTGAAGAATTATGCTGTCTTAGAATGTCGGCCGGCTGGGGGCGCGTCGCCATGGTTACATCAATCATGCTTATGTGTTTCAAGGCATGCTTGTCTGACCAGGCAGCACGGAGTCCTTGTCCCTGTTTGGCAGGTGTGGCTGACTGCTTTAGCCACACCGGACTCTTGCTGGTAATTTGGTAAAGGTTCTGGGTTTTAACTCAGGGTCTCCCTTTCCCCACCCTTTTCCTCAAGACCCCAAAAACGCCGGTAGAGGCATAGATTGCCTGGGCTCCCTCTTGAGTTGTGGCTTTCTCTGGAATTAACAGTAGGCCTGCCGACCGTATGATTGGAGTGCCACTGGCTAGCATTAGAGGGACTCCCTAAAGGCCAAGGAGCTGGGAAGATGTGCGTCTAGTTTGGGCGGGCTTCCGTATGTGGGCAGGGTTCAGTCAGTAGGAACCCACGCTTGCTTCTAGAGATTCCTTCCCTTTACCCTTAAACCCAGTAGCCTTTTCCTTTACTGGCATTGCCTCAGGGCAGCCGTAGCTTAGCTCGCCGCTACCATCTAGCTAAGCTAAGCTAATGCTACATACGTTAGCCACCATCGTGCTCTGTTTACACGTTTTGTGCCGGCGGAGAATGGGTGGGCTTATACCGTTTCTGCCTACGCAATAATCCTGACGCGAGTGGGGAGGTGGTGTCCCCTTTGCGCCCCTGCGTGTGGGCTCCTCAGAAAACGTCCACATCGGCAACGACGCCGGTGTGTTACAAACAGGTGCTATAATTAGAATCACAGTCAAGGTCTTTGGGGAGTTGTATGTAAGAGCCCCTGAAGACAGTTATTGTGCAGGCAGAAAGTTTTGGGAGTCAACTACCACTCAGATTATATCAGCTTACTTCTGCTACTGGGTGGGGCTCCATTGATAAATAGGATAAAGGGGGCTAACAAATGATGCTGACAACTGGACTACAGTTTGCAAATGTAAACTACAAAGTTCACCTATGATAATATTTCATTATTAAGTTGTGTTTGGAAACAGTACAGTTAAATTCTTAATATGCCCTATGGAAAATGTTTCAATCAGAATTTTCCCTCAGTTTTATCAAGTTAAATATGGCTAACAATTTCTCTCATTGATTAGGCTCCACAAGCTAGAATGAATGCCTAATTTGTCAGATTAGACTCTGACATAATTACGAAGTGGCAAAAACCAATCATGTTTTGTTTTCAAAATCAATCCCTAATACAAAAATAGTGCCCTGCTATTCCAGGTCTTAACAAAAAACATCTCTGCCATTTCCTTGTACTCCTCCTGAGATATTAGTATATAGCAAACACTATATAATGACTAGTTAATGAGTTAATAAGTGAACCATAACACACGCCTCACTACATACATCACTGACTGCTAACAAGAGTGGCAGCATAACCAATGGCTTTCTGTCATATGGTAAACAGTGTCAGGTCTATGACAGGACTGAAGCGGTCAGTTTAGAAATGTAACATACAAGGTAAAATTATATGGTAATAAAGTGAAAGTGATTATGTGTCATTATGAACACACCCCCTCACAAAAAATGACCCACACATGAAGCAGTGGGCAGATATCAACAGCACCCATGCAGAAGTGCAGCAGGATTATACCTTTCTCAAGGGTACCTTATTGGTACCTGGGGCAGGATCTTCTGATCGCATGGTCAAATCCTTAACCTCTAGGCTATCGTTGCCCACTTTAATATACATCTCTTGGTTTAGAGGGGCCAAAATGTTAATGTAAATATAATCAATAACACATGTCTCCATGTGTGGTATCTGAGTGTGTGTGTGTGCTGGGGAAGTGCATCATTCTACCGTGTTTGGTCACCAGCTCACGTCCTCCACACCATTCCTGTCTGTTTGGTTGCCTGTGTAAACATTACATCATCACACAGGCATTTCCCAAACCAGCCTGGAGCCTCCAGAGAACCCCCTTGGGTGCCCCACTGCAGATCACACACACTAAATAAAAGTTGCCCTTTGACGCTAGGCCAGGAACAGCTTTCCTTTTTCCACATAATAACCTCAACCATCTTCAGAAAACATGGTGCAGCTAAGATGGCAAGCAGATTACAGCAACAACAACAGCAACAGCAGCCAGTTTCTGAGCCCATATTGTATAACCACCCACAACATCACAATATTTCTACAATGCTCATAACCTCTTTGTTGTCTTGTAGTCAAATCATGTAATTATTGTCTTTTATGGCCTGAAATCTATTAGTTTACCCTAACATCAGATTTTAGTGTTTCATTTACATTTGTATGAGCTCACATTGCCAATGTTTGTATGCCAACAGCGCTAATGATATGCATCTGATACAGAAAGTTACAGTGTAAAAACTCTAGACTGTCCGGTTAGAGCCTGTGAAGTAATAGAAAGCAATCACAATCATTTCTCTGATTCTCCATTCAAAAAAGTCTAGACATAGACATAGTGGTAAACCTACCTCCATCCTAACTTTATTTGCGTTTTGCAACCATCAAATTCTAAATTTGTTTATGTTTACAAAATATATTTAAGCTGGTCACTGACAACAATGAAAATGTTTCCTTTGTGTTTTTGTACGGTTTAACATTCAAGATAAGATTCTTAGTTTTAGTGCATTTTCCATAATGTCCCAACATTTCCATTGGGGTTTGTACACGGCAAAATATATTATGCAACATAGCCAGATGCCTCAGTGTGCATGTATTAGGAGAGGGGAGGTGGGGTGAGGTATAAGGCATATTGTCTGATGGGGTACGGAAATGTAAAACATTTAGAAATTACTGACATATGAAACTTAGGCGACTAACAGTTAGGCCTTTCACACATCTTACCTAATCATCTGATTGCAATTATTTGAGCAATTATTTTAGATATTTGTTAGCTTTCACAATCATGTGTTCACATCACAGGATACAAATTGTGAATGGGATGTTTTCTTATTAGTTGGTTTTGTAGCTTATACTGGTTTTTGTAACAAAGCTGACTTGTATATTAATAGTTATTAAAAGAATCTCCAAAACTATTTATTGCTAATTACAATAATTTACATGGCAACTAATTATCTATGAATAGCACCACAGGAATGAACAGAGCAAATCTAAGCTACCCTTGAATGCATCATTAAGTTCTAGCTTGACTAATCACACAACACAAACCTGGCTAACTACTCTAGGCCAACCTATCCAAAAATATAGGGGGTCACACCCAACTTCTAACCTGCTTAGATAAAGGTTTTCCTACATGATTGAATAAAGTGCATGCACAAACTAACCTGACCACACCAATGGGGATCAGCATAAAGACAAATCGTAGAACACAAACCAAACCAAACGGTATCATAAAAATACACAAATACAGACTTATTTGTCAGTTTAAAAGGCTTAAAACATGCCAATAACAATAGTAAGTTTGATGACTGGAGCTCTTGAAAAACCTTTAGTGTGCGATACAAGTTAAAGGAGGAATGTTCTTTTGTCATGGAAGGCCAATGTCCAGCATAGTTTGGGTATTTCACTACTTAAACACACCTGATTAAACTAATCTCTTAATTGCCAGATTTAGTGGGTGTGGTTAGGGGAACTACCAAACTCTCCTGGCCCTCCAGGACCAGAGTTGTGCATTACAGGGTTGTTCAACTACTTGCTCATGAACATGTAAAGATTCAGTGTCAATGCTCTCCAGGATGATGAATGTTCTCTTAAAATGTAATAAGTAATTAGCAGATAGTAAACTGAAGTGGTTGTGAGGTTTTGGACTGATGATGAACATTGGTTTTGTTGATATGAACATCTTATTTCTTCTGCATCATTTTAATCAAAGCCTGTATTTGACTTGTTTGAAAACAATGGAAACTGCAACAACACAAACATGTTTTATAGGCTAACAGGCAAAATCTATTTTGCAGTGCTGTCACAAGTCTCATGTGTAATCAGTTCGTGTTACAACATAACAGCATTGTGTAAAAGCAAAGCTTCTGTTTGTTGCTTATGGTTATACAGCATACATGGCGCAAGGGAGTCCGCCACAGGGCCTTTTATCCAAACACATATATACAGCCATGACCCACAGAAAGATCCAATCACTTAACTACATACTCTACCTGACTAGTTAGCTTCCAGTTACTCTACACAGACAACTCTCATGTGCTACTGATCATGGCAAAATTAAGAAACGCAGAAACTGGATTAGACTAATCAAATGTTGTTAGTCACTAATTACTAGCAAACTTGGGATTTTAAAAACCTGGTATCTTCTAAAAGCATTATAGTAACTTCAGGTCAGACATAAATTGAGGTTCTAATATTAATAATAATATTAACACTGATTTTATTATATAAAAATAATAAAAACATTAATACAGTAAACAGTGATTTTATGTTGTTCAGTGCATTCACATAACCATTTGCATATCTCCTCCAAGAAGCCCTGTATTACTTGTAATTTCCATTAGACACCTGGCTCAGCCAGTCCTCCATTAGATTAAATCAGGTGCTGTTGATGGAATTTCTCACATCCATGCAATGACTGGAGGCATGAAGGAGAAATCTGGAATCAAACGTGTGTTCTGGCAAGCAAAAATTACAAACAAAAATTCTGAAACCTGCTGTCCAGATTCTGTAAAGCTGCTTTTTAGACAATGTCAGTTGTAAAAAGCGCTGTAGGAATAAAACTGACTTGATTTGATTTTTTTTTGGTTTTGTTTGCATTTATTCTAATCTTTACCCAATATGTGTTTTTGCTGGCAGAATGACACTTATTGCTGCCACATATACATTACTGCCCAGAAGTATTGCTTTTGGTTCAGTGTATATTAAAACTATTCTTTGCATTGATGGCATAAACTTTTTTGATGACATAAATATGCTTGTTTTGTTCTGGGCCCATAAGATCCTAGTTAGGACATTGACTGCATGGTGAATGCCCACAGACCTGCCACTCCAGTTATAATGGCTTTGGTTAAATATGGACAAAATAAAGATAGGCTAAAGTTATTTAGCTGGAGGACCCTTGCCTGTGCTTTCTCCCTGTTTTTTAGAATGTGGAGTCTGGGAGTTTCCCCAGACAGCATTGAACAGACAGGCCATCACCTGTCTGACTGGGCCAGTGAGTCAGTGGCGTGTGTCATGAGGTGCTACGCTAGCAGCATTTTAATGAGCCTGTAGAGGGGGCTGGGATAACGAAGGGGTGTAGGGATGGGTAAGCACTACAAAAATAAACAAGGAGATAGGAAAGTCCCCCTTTCGATGAGATGTCATAGTCTAAAATATCACTTGGTATTGGGGTTTGTCAGGTGGACTGTCTGGTTGAGTATGCTAAATCTAATCTCACATTTACTGAATGGGTTCGTTCAGTTCATTTGAAAATTTCTCTGGACCACTGCAGTGATAGGACATTTTGGGGCCAGTTGAGTTTTTCTCACTGGATGATAGTGATTTGTGAATTTATATGAAGTTGGGTGTGTATGTGAAGACAGAAGTACATTTGGTTGTGGTGCTAAATCTGATGCAATGCAAATCAATGACTTTGTTCATATATTCGTAATAACAAAACCTAATAAAACAAACTATACCTGATCAGGGTAGGAGCTCTGCACGTGCGTTTTAGAGCTGTTACAGCAGCTCTGAATCTCTACCACCACAATGTAAAGACATGGGGCAAAATGTCCAATTTCATTACTCCCTCAAATTTATTTTTGCTTAGATATGCCAACAGAAAGTCACAAAGTTGACCGAACTGTGGACTGGCTATTTAGCATTAGCATTAATTTGTTAGTTGCTTTAAATGCTACTGCTTTATTTGACTATTGTGGTTATTATGTTATATTCCTTCTATTACTACTCCTAATAATCACAATAATAATCTTAACAATAATTTAATTTAAATTATTATTATTAGTAGATGTATTGATAAGCATTTATAGATTGTGCACAGCATGTTACCTGCAGTACTGTAACTGCTCGCTGGAGACCACTTTGTCTTTTCTGGTAGATTGTCAAATGGCTGCCAGTAATGGATCGCTAATAAAGTACAGTAGTCACCTTTAGCTGCAGGTTAACTGCAATCACAAACTGTAATAGCTTTGGATAACTAGTGCAGTTTGTCTACACATATCATCTCAGTTATTGTGTTTTTAGCTTATACCTTCAGGCCACATGGACTACAATTGAATGTGGGCTGTCCCTGATAGATATTTTATGTGCTTCCATAACTGGGAAGTAAGCTGTAAAATCATTATTCAGAAAAAGTCCACTCTTTGCAACAAGAAAGACTCTTTAATGAAGTGCAATAAGGCCACAAAAATGAAACCTTGTCTACAAGAACCACTTTTGGTTTTCTTAGTTAATATAAATCAGACAGTAACAATCATACAGCAGTTGGGCAATATGTATGAAGTAGATGGCACTTTTAAATTAACACCTATGAGAAAGCACAAACACTCACAGACACACAGGAAGGAGGGGCCATTATCCCTCTAGACAGAACATTGTGCTATCTGCGAGGATTCCATTAGTAGCCATGGCAGCGTACACACATGCATTATGCAAACACACATCAGTCTGAATAAGTCTGATTCTGTTGTGTCACACACTCCAGCAGAACTGTCATACTACTCAGTAAAGACAATACAGAGTTAACCTAAAGCTCACAGTAAAGTGAGAGGATACGCAGGGACACAGAGAGTAAAAGAGAGAGAGGAAAAAAGAGAGAGAGAAAGAGAGATACAGATAGAGTGAGAGAGAGAGAAAGAGAAAGAGAAAGGAAAAGAGAGGAGAATAGGAGGAAAAAGATTGGGAGAAAGAATGAAAGAGAAGTACAGAAGAGGGTAAGGGACAGAAATGAAGGAGAAAAGGGGAGACAGGAAATCATTCCAAGGCATCGTTCAGAAGGTGAGGAAAAAAATAAAATAAAATAAAAAATACAGCAGATAATAAAGCAATACAAAAGCAGAAAAATGTCACCAATGGTAGTACACAATACCCCTCTTTTCAACAGAAACAATGCTTTGAGTAACACACCATTTCTACTCAAAACCAGAAACATAATAAGTGCTCTTATTAAACAGAAACTCAGCTTGAGATTCCGCAGGGTCTCTGACCAGATCAAAAAGGGATTCTGGGACCCCTGCCAGCTTTCTAACTACAGGCCAATATCAAACCTCCCTTTTATTTCAAAAATACTAGAAAAGGCTGTAGC
>JBBPDA010000081.1:30125792-30136372 GCA_037974385.1 Arnoldichthys spilopterus
ACACACACACACACACACACACACACACACACACACACACACACACACAGAAAGAGAGATGAGCCACTTCATTAGGTACACCTACCTTGTTTCTACACTCAATGACTATTTCATCAGCACTTATGAAAAAGGTGCACTTTAGTTTATAATTACAGACTCTAGTCCCTGTTTCCTGCATCATGTGTTAGCCTCCTTTTACCCCTTTCACCTATGGTCAGGACCCCACAGGACCACCAGTGAGCCAGTAGAATTTAGATGGTGGATTATTCTGTGTTAAAATACTGATGTCTGAGATTTGTAAATCATTGTCAG
Source organism: Arnoldichthys spilopterus (assembly GCA_037974385.1). NCBI lineage: Eukaryota > Metazoa > Chordata > Actinopteri > Characiformes > Lepidarchidae > Arnoldichthys > Arnoldichthys spilopterus. Next base: position 30,126,105 of record JBBPDA010000081.1, read on the forward strand.
AATACAACTTTTAGACCAATAAAATTGGAATATGTTAATGCCCATCTAACAATTCTTTTTTTTTTCTCTCCTGTAAAGTGGCTATTTTTAAATTTATCAGCTTGGTAACAGTATCACATTGGCTCACAACATTTTCCTTGTTTCATTATTCTTCCCCTGAGGTACACATTTTTGGCTGATGAAGGAGTTTCTACAGGTCCCCATGCCTATGTAAATGCACAGTTTTTGCTGTTTCTCAAAAGCTGTGAATACAAAATGGCTTCTGCAACTTTGCTTCCATATGTAACCTGTAAACTGTGCTGTAGTCTAACATGAATGCACCCTGTAAGAACACAGTGTACCTGGTGGTGCATTACCAGCAGAGAAGGAATAGAAAAAACAAGGAACAAGAACTTCATGACCAGGTGTTTTTTTCCTGTATTCTGCTGACAGCTTTCTTTCTTCTTCTTTTTTTGTCTGTGAATAGTTTGTGTACTCTGCTTTACTCTCATTTAACCATTTTAACACTAAATATACCTTTCACTTGAAAATCCCAAAGATCCTAAATATGTACTCTTTATTGCTGTGGTGAAGGGTAAGATTGGGTTTACAGTTTTACACATTTATGTGGCAACCTCATAAACATTATAATATAAGAGCAAGTGTGTGTGTGGAAACATGCCACTCTCTTGGAAATACACTGCACTGGACTGATTCAGATCTGCTCCTCCTGTATTTAGCTTTAGTGGTTGCTTTACAGACTGTTCACACTCAGCTGAAAGCAGCACAGTGTATATAAGAACTCTATTATGAGTCTTGTTTTAATTTGGAGTTACCCAAATTAACAATTCAATTTTTCTAAGGTCCCTCTGTCAGTGCTGGGTCCTTGGATTCATCCTAACCTCCAATTAAAGTGTTCCAACACACCAGAGCCTTTAAAAGCAAAATGTAAAGTCCTTTACACTCAATGAATGGCAAAGTTTGCCTGTGAAAACACTTTCTCAAAGTTCTTTGTTCAACACTAGTTTGACTGGTTAATGTATTTGTAGTAAAGTTTATTACTTAATTCCGACATACAAACTACATTTCCAAAGAGATACATGCAACACACTGAAAAAACAGTTCTGCATGCATTAAAACACCATGGCATCTTTTTCTTTTCATTCTTTTCTTTTTCTTTCAATTTTATGTTCATTGAAAAAATTGAAAATATTGACTTTGTATTTTTTTTTCTGTTAAATAAAGTTTCAGGAGAATAAACAAATCACTTATTTTTTCTTTGCATCTGACCAAATGTCTCAAAGGGGGCTTGTATATTTGTGAGATTTGCGAGCACTTATTCTTGCAAACACATTGCTGCAAGCCACTGTCAGTATTACTGTTCTAAAACCATTTTCCATGATTCATTCTGTCATTCCAACTACTGTTTACGCTTACTCTGAGTTTTAGCTCTTCTGTCAGCACACTTTAGTTAAACAGCAGTTGAGAACTGACTAGGGGAAAGTTGTAGGAAATTGGAAAACAAACCACAAATAAATCTGAGCTGCATTTCCCCGTTCACTTCTCACTTATTCCCTTAATGTATGTATATTGAAATTATCCTGTCTGTTTGACTGCAGTTGCAACAACAGCCGAGAGAAAAGACAACTTTCAAGGTCCTTCCAAATTGAAAACGGTTAAATGGCTCCACCTTCTGGACTGAATCGCCCACTAATCAAGTAGGAAAAGCACACCCACAATGTCTGCGGAGACTGTCCAGTATAAGTGCTTATGTATCAGTACCTACTGCCAAAACTCTGAACCAAACTAACTGCTTATAAACTAAAATTACAGTTGCGTTAATCTGTCCCAATGTTTAATTTCAGTCAGTCCATTATTAATTAATTAATGTTGCTGTTATAACAAATACATTTATTTTAAGTATAGTCACATTAAATCGCTCTGGCATTTGATACACTCTTCAATAAAACTTGATGTATCATGTCTAAATCGCTGGACGGCTATTAAAAAAACAAACAAACAAATACATCAATAACTAAATGCCTACATAATAATAAGGGTAATAATTGTAACATTATTTGCTTTTCACTAGCGAACCCTAACCATAAAAAACCTCCATAGTACGAGTAACGAGCCATTTCGAATTCAGCTAATACTAGTAAATGTCGTCATTTCCCTTTCTGCGTTCGATTAGCTTACCGAACCTTCCTTTCTTGTATGCTTGCCTTGATTTTGGCTGATCTGCAACCCAAAGCCTCACTAAATACATTGACAGAGCCCACTAGCATATGTGTACACATGACAAGTCCGCACAGAAAAGACGTTTCAGTAAATTGTTCGGACACAGCCCTGTGTTGCGCCACGAAGCAATATTACAAAACATTGTTAAACATTATCACATGGTTATTATTTTTTTTAAATACATAGAATCATCTCGAGGCTAAGAGAAACTATTAAGAAAATTCTTAAATCAAAACATTAAAAGCTATATTATGACATCGTATACAGGCAACCATATGACAAACATGACCGTTTCCGGCAAAACCCGGAAGATGTTGAAAACACAACATTGGAGGTTCCAGAATTTGACAGTTCTCCATCCGCACCAGTTCTCTAAAATCTGACCAAGTCTTCGTAAACTCAGGTTTGCTGGTTTGGTTTTCTTTCTTTAGGTTTTGCAGCTTATTAAGACACTGACAAAAAAAACTAAAAAGGTACCTGCCTCACTAGCTCGCCTAGATAAATCACACCCTTTAACACTCACTTTCATGCTGTCAGTACTGAGATGAAGGTCGAGCTAACTTTACACAATGATCCTTATTCACAGCTATTCACAATAAAGCATGCATTATCATACCCCTTTCAGTTATTACTGATTAGAACGTCCATGACATGAACGTCACCCTGACGTCGACGTTTTGTTTAGCTTCTGGTCATAATAAGCACATTCACAGCTATTATATGCTCATGTATCACTAAAGGACAGAGTATTGCAGTAATCTTTGATCAAAGTGATGTTTTTATTACAACACTGCACCAGCGAGCATGATAAAATAAACTTAAACACTAACATTATGTTCCAGCCCTGAGACACTCTGAGACTGTGTAAAGTATTAAACGTCTATTTCTTTTTCCTTTCTTTAATTTGCAAACCATTCAATACTCTTTCAATACCTTTTAAAAATGTTAAATAAGCTGTCATTAGGTGACATTGTATTTAACCTGTATTTGAAGAGTTTTGTATTAATAAAAATGATTTAAAGATACATTTAGTTATTTTTTGTGTGTTTGAAAAGATATTTTTTGTTTTTTTGTGTATAAACATGTTTATACATGTTTATACATTTTAAATATAAATGGCTGTGAATGGACCATTATGATTTTGCCTAACATTATATTTACATTGTTTATGTTTTTCCAGAGGTATTTGCTGCAGAGATGGAAGATACATCCAAAAATGATGCTACACCACAAACCTCAAAAAATAATGCCACGTCTGTCGCTGCTCAGGTACCATTTCTCCACCTGTGCACAGTTCTTGAGAAGATACAAAAAGCCAAACTAAGGCCAGATAAAGCTAAATTCTTGAAAGAGTTCATGGATTCTTGGAGAAAGTTTCATGGAGCCCTTCACAAGGACAGTCCCATCACTACAGACTCATTCTACCCAGCCATGCGTCTAATTGTACCTCCGTTTGAAAGGGAAAGGATGGCCTACGGTATCAAAGAAAACATGTTAGCAAAACTTTATATTGAAGTTTTGGGTCTCCCAAAAACTGGTCCAGAAGCAAACAAACTTCTGAATTACAGAGCCCCAAATACATCTCAAGGGGAAACAGGAGACTTTGCCCTTACAGCTTACTTTGTTCTCAAAAAGAGATGCACAAGCCAGGGTAGTCTAAGCATCAAAGAGGTCAATGACTTTTTAGATTCAGTAGCTATGAACAATGCTAGCAAGCAGAAAGACCTTGTGAAGAAAAGCCTTTTACATTTAATTACACAAAGCTCAGCTTTGGAGCAGAAGTGGCTAATTCGTATGATTCTTAAAGATATGAAACTTGGTGTTAGCAAGGAAACAGTTCTCCATGTTTTTCACCCAGATGCTCCAGAACTCTACAATGTCACCACAGACTTGGATAAAGTGTGCAGACAGCTACATGATCTATCCGTTTCCTTGAACGAGGTGTCTATTTGTCTTTTCTCTGCTTTCAAACCAATGCTGGCGGCCGTAGCCAACATCCGACAAGTAGAAAAACGGATGGCGAACCAGCCATTTTATATTGAAACCAAGCTGGATGGTGAGCGTATTCAACTTCATAAAGATGGAGATGTTTACAAGTATTACACACGCAACTCATTTGAGTATACACAGCAGTTCGGGGCCTCACCTTTAGAGGGCTCCCTCACACCATACATCCACAATGTCTTTAAATCTCATGTGGTCAACTGCATTTTAGATGGGGAAATGATGGCTTACAGTCCAACTGCAGAAACCCTTATGCAAAAAGGCAGCAAGTTTGATATCAAGAGGCTGATGGATGACTCTGAATTACAGACATGTTTTTGCGTGTTTGATGTCCTGCTCGTCAATGACCAGAAGTTTGGAAATGAGCCTCTCAAGAAGCGTTATGACACTCTCCAGACGGTGTTCACACCCATCAAAGGCAGGATCCAGCTGGTGCCTAAAACTGATGCCAAAACCATGCAAGAAGTGGTAAATGCCCTCAATGAAGCCATTGACAACCGAGAGGAAGGGATCATGGTCAAAGACCCCATGTCCATATACAAGCCAGATAAACGTGGTGAAGGGTGGTTGAAGATCAAACCTGAGTATGTGGATGGTCTGATGGATGAACTGGATTTACTGATAGTAGGAGGCTACTGGGGGAAAGGCAGACGGAGTGGGATGTTGTCCCACTTCCTGTGTGCCGTTGCGGAAACGCCAACTCCTGGTGAGAAGCCCACAGTCTTCCATACACTATGTCGCATTGGATCAGGCTACACCATGAAAGAGCTGTACGATCTAGGCCTGAAATTGGCCAAGCACTGGAAAGTTTACCGCAAGCATGACCCTCCAGCAGCCATTTTGTGTGAAACAGAGAAGCCTGAGGTTTATATTGAGCCACGGAACTCAGTGATCATCCAGGTGAAAGCAGCTGAGATAGTTACCAGTGACATGTATAAGACCAACTGCACACTGCGTTTCCCCCGCATTGAGAGAATCAGAGATGACAAAGAATGGCACCAGTGCATGACTTTGAATGAGCTAAATCAGTTCCGTACTAAGGCATCAGGTAAGCTGGCATCTAGGCACCTGCATATTCAGGAAGATCAGCCTGACAAGAAGAAGCGTAAGCTTGGGCCCAAGCCCAAAAAGACCATTGGTGTCATCGACCACTTCAAGTCTCAGGACCTCTCTGCAGTCACTAAGGACACTGACATGCTGGAAGATGTGGAATTCTGCGTGATGAATGGAACCGACACCCATTCCAAAGCAGAGCTTGAGAAGGCTGTGGCCCGTTGTGGAGGCATCGTGGTGCAGAACCCTGGAAAGGACACATACTGCGTCATTGCTGGCGTGGAGAACATGAGGGTAAAGAACCTCATCCACTCTGACCAACATGATGTGGTGTGGGCCTCCTGGCTGCTGGAATGTCTGGAAAGGAAACAGGTGCTACCATGGCAACCAAGGCACATGATCCACATGTCGCCTTCCACAAGGGAACACTTTGCTAAAGAGTATGATTGCTATGGAGACAGTTACTGTGTTGACACAGATGAGCAGCAGCTGAGAGACGTTTTTGGAAGGGTCGAACCTGCTGAGGTGGACTCGACCTTTGTAGCTTCAGTAGAGGAGAAGTATGGCTGGGATGACTTGTCTACTAGCATGTTCAGACCATACTGTGCTTACTTTGACTGGTGTACTGACATCAGTGACTCAACAAGTGTCATACAGGGGACATGTCTAGACATTCGGGCTCTGGAGTTTCGCTTTCACGGAGGCACAGTGGTGCAAATCCTGAAAGAAGGTGTCTCACATGTGGTTGTGTCAGAGGAGGTGAGAATACTGGACCTGAGGACACTGCGACATCTTTTTACAAAGAAGTTCAAGATTGTTAGAGAAACCTGGGTGACTGATTCAATTAAAGCGGGACACTTACAGAATGATACTGACTACCTCATGTAATCATGTCATCAGGCAGCTTTAGAAAAACAATGCAACACTCACATCATGCACTAGTCTTCATTCTAAAGTTATGCCTGGATCTAGTACTACTACTGCATTTGCCAAAGGTTTTAAAATAACCCATTGGGCATCCCTGCCCAGAGTAGTTTTTATTAACTTTTGCATTTTAACAATTTGTGTTCTAATTATACATGCCTTTTTAGTTCAGCAAAAACTTTATATTTTTTCTCATTTTTTGTCTGCTTGTTATGGAAAACAGAGGTAGACTGATTAAGCTGTTTTAATTTTTTTTAATGCTTAAATGTTTTATGGAGGACAGTTTTATCATGTACCAGAAGAACGGTGAATAAAATGCTGGTGCTTTTAACAAATTACTTTACTATTTTTCAGAAAATGTTTGAATATTGTTGATGTGATTAAAGATTATAAAAATTAATTAAGATGTTAATTATGTGGTTATTAACATAGCTATATAGCTTTGCATGGGGTGAGCAATAAATATGATGGTATACTTTAAGACATTTCTGTGTACAATATATTACACATATATTACTACTAAACAAAACAATGAATACAATGATTTGATAGAACATTTTATGCACTGAGCTGTACTAAATCCAACTGAATTATACTCTGTAATGGTACATGCTGTTAATTAGTGTTATTTAAGTATTGAGAATATGCACAATATGCTCAGAAAGCATTTTGTAACGTAATGTAATATGATGTATAATATATCACGGTGACATAAATTATTGTTATATTGCCCACTTGTATCTTAGCATAAATAATAAAGGTATTTCTTTAAATCACAGCTGTCAAAGCACTTTTCTTGTTTAAAGAAGCTAAAACAGTAAAATCTGAGAAATCCAAGTCGTTGAAATACATGCAAAATTAAATTTAGGCGACTTGCCAAACGTTTCAAATTTAAGATCATCCCCTGTAATGTGTTAAATTGTGTATATGAGTTAGAGTAATTCTTTAAGCAGTTATGCTGACTAAAAGGAATTTAGGTGTCAAATAGAAAGACCACATTAACATGATCTTTGTTCCGAATTTTTTTTTTTCGCTGATAGTAATAACATCCATAATTATCCAATAATAATGCCTAACTTTGTGCATTGATTATTTAAAAAGAGAATTATGTTCATCCAAATGTTGAGCCTCCCTACTTTTATTTTTTCTGTCAACACTGGAAATATCAATGCCATTTTCCCCCTGTAAAAGCACCATTTCAGTGAGCCTAAAAATGCAACATCTTTCTCTCTCTTGGTCACACACACACATTTCTCAGAGGGGATGAGAGAAGCTTAAGAGCCCTTTATAAAGGTAATCCAGGGGGAATGAGGAAATACTGTTGCCAGAGGTTTGGACAGGAAAGTGAGGGCATGGCTGCCAGGTAGAAGGACAACGGTAGTCTGAATTGAAATGCCTTCCTGAGTGTTTGCACAAGGGGTGCACCCATCTTTGAAAGGTTCCTGTTTGGAAAAGGTCAGCGAAGTATTAAAGGACCGTGTCAGCCTGCATTGTGACTTTTATTTTACTCTTACTGTAGTTATTGCCCTTGGCTGCTGTCCTATGACCTGTTTTATAGTCTGTCTTGTTAGAGATAAGGTTAGGTTATGGGAAATGAATGCTGATTCTAGATCAGCACAAGCCACTTTTACCTCTTATGGCCCTCATGCAGTGCTGTTGTGTTTTTTGAAATCACTGTTGTGGATGGAGCCAGATTTATTGCTTGTGATCTGTAGAGGGAGCACTTGGTTCTTTGATAGTGATAAGCTATTGTGGAATCTTGTAACTGGGAAATAATTGTATTATTGACAGTGTGATCAAGAAGATACAGCATCACTGCACATTCTCTACTGCATGAGTTTCATTTAAATTGATCTGTTGCTGTTGCTCAGTAACTGATGGCTAATTTGTTTGAAAGGTAGAAGTCCAAATCAGGTAGCAGTGGTAATTGGAGTTATCTACCAAGCAGAAAAGAGAAGGGGTTCCGCTGCTCCAGGCCTTGCCATGAATAAATCGTTTGGAAATAGCTGCGAGCCTTTGACAGAAATGAGGCACCCCATGTGGAGAGCCAGCAGACGTTTACTAATAAAGGCTGAATTTGCCTTGCAAATGAAAGTTTCTTGGCTCTAGGGATGCATTACTTTAGAACTATGAGTCCACTGAATACTTTTGGGTAATTAACCCACAAAAATTCTTCCTTTCTTACACGGCAGGGTTTACTGATATACAAAAGGCTCAAGAGCAGAGCAAACAATTGTGAGGATGTTCCTTTTCAGTGTCAGATCTTTCTCTGGATGATTCAAATGTGATAGGCAGGAGAGTGAAGGGTAAAGAGCCCAATAAGGTAGCAGATCTTAAACCAGTTCTCAGGGATCCCCACATGTTCCATGTTTTTGCTCTACCTCTATTCATGGTGGTGTGGTGAGTTGCGTTGAAAGATAACTGACCATTTTTGAGTGGATCCTTCAGGACCAACTTGAGAACTATTGCATGGGAAGGCATTTGGTGAAAAATGTCATTTACACAACTTTCCACTTAGCCCAGATGTGGCCAAGAAATGTTTTGTACCTAAATTCCTCAGCTTTCGTTAAGTGCTGGAGCTATGAGGCTTAATATTGCTGACAAACACTAAAAGTTGAGTCATCCAAGTCTTTTTCTTAAACACATACACAAAGCTTCTCTCAACATCTCAGGCCCCATCCAACTCTTTATTTAGGTGACACAGACATGTCAATGTAGTTTAGGACACATGATTTTTGTGATCTTTAAAAATGAACAAGGCTACTGGCAGCCATTTCAGATTATATATCCTGGTGCTCAAAAAGCAGTGGCAGAATTGGATTTCTTCATTTTTTATGATAGTCAATGTCACAAAAATGTATTCTGTATCAGCAGGCATTTTGTCAAAACATTTTTTTTTACATTTTGCTTACAATGTAAAAATGTGTTAATTTTAATAGCTCACAATAGGTCATATTTTGCCTTAAACCACCATAACAGATCCACACTACCAAGTGTTGAAGATATTTTTTGCTATATTTAGTAAATAGTAGATATCTACATACTAGATATATTTACTGCACTGATTTGAGTGGCTACAGATATTTAGCAATATTAATGTCAAAGCTCAAACACTAAACTAAAGAAGCTACTAAATATGCCCTGGCTGATTGACCACTTTTGGGGAAAGTGGAATAGTATTTCTTTAAGAGGGTCCTGATGCTTAAATGTTAATTCTAATGCCCACTAATGATATGGAAAGCCTTATTAGTTGTACTTTACAATGAATAATGAAGGAGTTTTGACTTCAAGTTTTGGAAATTTTCAATAACATATTTAATATGTTTAATTTCAAAGCTAAGAATAAATTCAACTGATATCTGAGATTCCTAAGATTTAAGAAAGGCCTTTACATGCTGAGGATTTTATAATTATTTGCAAAAGATTAATCCAATGTAAATTAAGGAACTAAGAGATTTCTCCCCAACATCACTCCAGAGAAGGGTGTGTGTGACCTGTGGTGTAGGTATTTCTGTCTAGCTGCAAAGGTAGAACAGTGCAAAGGCATCTAAATGTGTTCATCCCTCATTATACTCCATTTTTAATCTCTTCTGAATGTAGCAGAATAAAGTAGCATATATGGGTGCAGATTGGCAGAATCTAAAGCACAGCTTTGGTCCAACTGGCTCCTTTCACTTCTTCCTCCAGCCAAATGCTGCTATTATTGCATCCAGCAGTGTCAGTCCATTGGATTTATATTCTGGAATGGCTTTGTAATAGTTCCATTATTGTGTATCGATGGGTCAAATCTGGACACCTGACTAAAATACAAGGAAGCACTATTAGTCACACAGCTTTGATGCTTCATTTCTAATGGAAAGGTTCTCTCTTATTGGACAGTGTTTTCCAGAGCCATACCGTATATATATATACAGTGGAGGAAATAATTATTTGATCTCTCACTGATTTTGTAATTTTGTCCAATGACAAAGAAATGAAAAGTTTCAGAATAGTATCATTTTAATTGTAGGTTTATTTTAACAGTGACAGATAGCACATCAAAAGGAAAATTGAAAAAATAACTTTAA
>JBBPDA010000081.1:30144614-30161864 GCA_037974385.1 Arnoldichthys spilopterus
TAGTGTAGATGTGTCAGTGTGGATGTGTTAGTGTAGATGTGTCAGTGTGGATGTGTCAGTGTAGATGTGTCAGTGTGGATGTGTTACTATATATGCATTAGTGTTTGTGAATTAGTGTGTGTGTTAGTGTGGGTGAGTTAGTGTGTGCGTCTTTGTGCAGATGTGTTAGTGTGTGTGTTAGTGAAGATGCTAGTGTGTTTACGTTAGTGTAGATGTGTAAGGGGCTGGTCGGTCGCGCCAGGGCAGATCACTCAAAGTGCCTGGGATGACGCAAACGCTGCTTCTGCTCTCAATAACGCGCTTCCTAGAGGAACATGGCGGCAACCCAATACTAGAGCAAGATGACTGTGGCTGCTGATATCGAGAGACAAGAGCCCAGCACCTCGGTCCACGGTCGCGGAAGCGAGAAGGATTTACGCACCGAAAGCAGTCCCTGCGCTCGTGAGCAGAAACCCCGGAACCAGCAGCACCGGCTCGTGCGTGTAGCAGCGGCAGCGGCGGCGGCGGCTCGGCGGGGTACAGGTCGGAGCAGTGCGCGCGAAGGACGCGAGCAGCGAACGCCGCGCTAAAACATACGGGACAGGACGGGACAGGACGCCGGGGTGGCACGCGCGCGGAAAGGGGGGGGAAGGGAAGGGGGAGGGGGGAGAGAAGATCCAGCCATGTCGCCGCAGCCTCGCGCCTGCTTCCTTTTCTCGGTACGATCGCGGCTCGCGGGCACGGGGAGTCGACGATGCGCGCTGTAAAACCCGCCAACTGCCGGGAATCGCTCGAGCAGCAGCAGCAGCGGCGGCGACGGTGGCAGCAGGACTCCTCGGCGGCGGCGGCGGGGGGGAACACGCAGGGCAGCGGCGGCGGACCAACACGTCGATGACCAAAGCGGCGGCGGAAGAGCCCCCACGGTGGAGTCGGCCCGTCCTGCTGCTGCCGTGCGTGGTGCCGCGCGTGACCGAAATATGACCAGTGGCGCTCGCAAGGCTCGACATCGGCAGCGGGACGACGGCTCCACAACGTGGACGTGCTGTTGGCGCTGGTGCTGGTGCTGGTGGTGGTGGTGGTGGCGGTGGTGCACTCGCGGCCGGAGCTCCGACTACGACTACGACTACGACCACGACGACGACGACGACGAAGACGGAGACGACGCACAGCCGTTTTCTGTCGACTCGGGGAGGGCCCAGCGATGGCGCCGGTCACTCGCCTCCCTCCTCCTGTTCACAGCGCTGCTCTCTGAGCGCCTGGGGCCGGGCGCCGAGGCCACGAGCTGGGACGAGGTGACGGGCGCGGGCATGGGCCACGAGCCTGGCAGCCTCAGGAGTAACGAAAATGCTATTTTTGTAGGGAACTCCTCCGGCACGTGGGGGCCGGAGAGGACGACGTGCGCGGTCAAGAACTGCCTGACTTTCGTCAACGCCGACCACCTGTGCGGGGACCTGTGGGGAACGGGCAAGGGGCGCGAGTGGAGCGCGAGCGCGGCCGACTTGTACCTTTCCTTCTGCGACTCGTACTCGCTTATGGATCTGCTGGACGGCTCGTCGCACCCGGACAACCTCAGCTGCAGCGTGGACGAGGTGCGCGCCGGCGGCGTGGACCGCTGCAGCCAGTGCGTGCAGGCGTATCAGCGCTATGACATCCACGCGCTGGAGAAATATGAGGAGTTTGAGCTCATGACGGAGCGATACGTGACGGATGCCTACTCAGTAAGGACGTGCATGGAAGAGTGCAAGGTAGGGCGAAGCTCGGCTTTAGCTCACTTTACTGCGGCTTAACTTCCCCTTTTCCTTCTCTTTCACTTCGTTTTTTTTTTGGTTTGTTCGCAGTCCGGTTAGAGTCGGGTCTTCCACCCGGTCGTCATGGTAACTGCTGGCAGTTTCATGGAGATGTCCTCCCCCTCCCCCCGCCACAAAAAAAAGCCAATTTTCATATTCACCACTCGCTTCCTTTGTTCTTCGTCGAGTTGACAGCGCTGGTGTTGTTGCATCGAGTTTAGAGTCTGATGAAGACGTGGACACACTTGTGGAATTGCGTCCTTACTCAAAAATCAAGGAATCCTTGTGCCCCCCCCCCTCCCACCCCCACCTTCTTTTCTGCTGCATTCGTGTTAGGCTGGGCTTTGATCTGACCAACAGATTCAGCACCATGGACAGGAACCCTCATTTCTGAAGGGAAGACTGTAGAGCACAAGCTTTTAGCTTAGAAAGGTGGGAGATTTGAAGAAAAAAATGTCACAGCGTGACCTAGAACAACACACAGTCCCACATGAGCGGATGCCCATCAACCTTATGAAAAACTGCAGTGCTGGGATTCCTCATGGGTTCTTCACAAAAAGGTTATACATAGAACCATGACAGCTCATAGAACCACTGTACTGTATTACACGAATCTTCTCCATGATGCAGAACATTTTCATATGATTCTTTAAAGAACCTTTTCTTAAGAAACTACATAGAACCAAAACAAAACAAAAAAAGGAGAACCCGTTTCTATAGAGTTGTAAAATGCTGCTATAGTGATCTATGCTGTTTTAATCTTACTAAAATGTGCCTTCAGTACTCTCTTATTGTAACCTGTATTAGTTGTGTAGCACCCTGCAGTAGCACCAATTTTGGGCATTGGACATATTGTGCAGTCTTAAAAAAGTGGTACTCCAAGAGTTCTTTAGTGAGAGTGACTATTTATCATCGTGAACACACTTAGTCACACACAAAATGCACAACAACAAAACATAACCCTTTGCATTTAACCCATCACATGTGCACAGGTGGAGCAGCAGGCAGCTATGAACAGCACCCAGAGAACAGTGTAGAGGGATGGACCTTACCCAAGGGTTCCTGAGTGGTATCTGAGCCTGGACCTGAACCTGTGACCTTCTGTTCACAAGAGCAGGGTCCTAACCAATTGGCCACAACTCTATTTAGAATAATGGCAACTCAAAGAACCACGTCAAGGCATAAATGGCTCTTTCATATGATGGAAAACCTGGTGAAGACGGTTCTTTAAAGAACCTTTTAAAAATGGATCTATATAGCACCATAAAGAGTTCCACTCTTGTTACCTTTGTTTTGGTACAATATAGAACTACTTTTGTTAAGACTGTAGAAAAAGTAATGTACTACTACTATTACTATACTGTTCCATGCTCTTACTTTACTAAAAGCTGTTATTATTGTTTATTTTCATAGAGAAAAGTACATGAACTCACCCAAAAGGGATGGAACATTAAAAGAAAACATATTGTTCCTACAGAGCTTTGAAGATTACCACTGGTGCAAGGTTACTGTGTCAGTGGCCAAACAGCTGCAAAGCCACATCTTTCAGCATGTTTGTGTGTAGGTGTATGTGCCACAGGTGCCGTACGATAGCATGGGGCTTTACAGGGCCTCAGCCTAACAGACACTCAGGCCAGGTGTTCACGCACGTCCGCCCCACTCCACACTGAGTACATTGCAATAACACTAATAGGGCATCAGTGCTTTCCTCGGCTAATCTGTCAGAAGAGCTTTTTCCTCTCTCGCTCTTTCACCCTTGTTTGCACATCACTCTGTGTGACACTGAAGTGGTGCACCCTCCTCACCACCACAAATGTGACATTAAGGCTAATTTTAATGCTACCATTGTTATCTTAAATGGATCACTCCATGATCCACACAGTAGAAGGTAAAAAAAAAGGCTTGGGGCTCCAAAATGGCTTGCTGTGCAGTTACTAATTAGCTGACATGATAAGGAAAATGTCTTATTTTCACTCTTTTTTTAATAATTAATATTTGTTGCTAGGTGTAGGCAATGTTCAAACATTTACAGACAAAGTTATGAAGGTGCTGCCTACATTAAGTAGACAGAATGTGTTAGAGATATGCTGTTAAAGGAGTGGCTGGCATGTTTGGCCTCATCAGTGGCTTGGTGTGGAGAGAGAGCGTGCGAGAGAGAAAGAGAAATTGGGAAGGAGGAGCTGTCCGCAGTCCTGAAGCTCCTACCACTCACCAAACTGCAGTTAGAGGATAGATTGCAGCTTGATTTCTGTTGGTCATACACATGCTGAGTTACACACGTGTGGCAGGCCTGGTCAACTGGGTATAAACATGTAATCTGTTCTGTGGCTACATTTTTAAAAATAAGGGGCCAAAAGTATATGTTATAGGGACTTTCAGCAAGGAGTTCTTTAGAAGACTCCCCTATCCAGAGAACCAAATGTGTATTCTTTCTGCTCCTTTAGTAAAGGTGACAGAAAAGTTACAACACATTTAAATGTTTCAAATATTTTTGATTAAAAATGTGTTGTACTTTAATGAACATTGTTAAAAATGCTTTATAAATGTTTTTTTTAAGACTGACAAGTACACTGTCATTGAGCCATAATTAATGACAACAATCATTATCATGGTACTTCACCATTATGAATGAAAACATTTTGCAATAGGAGGTAGGCTGATCCACTGTAGGATATTTATTATTAATGACAATGTCAGCCTAATCATAGGATATGTAAGGGTGTTTGTCTCACTGTTTTTACTCAATTAAAACAAAATAGGAGTTCAACATTTCTTTATGTGTGTGTGTGTCTCATTTTTGTACTTTAGTAGCATTAAAGAAAAGATTTTGCAACAGGTTTTAGACTGCTGCTTGTGGGCGAATGCCTTTAGCTCTATTTTTTGCAGTGATCAAAGCTAAAAACAGACTCAAACTCTCACTACATGCTTAAAAATAAAGGTGCCAGAGAGGGTTCTTTTAAGTGATGCCAAACAGAACTTTTTATTAGAGGGGTATTTAATTCAGACTTTGAAGAACCATCCACTAAAACATCATCTTTCTAAAACCAAAAGTGGTTCTTCTGTAGTATGGCTTCAAATAACCCTCCATGACACTTTTATTTTCAACAGCATGAATTGTATGTGTTAAATGTAATTTCATGTGACTATGCCAAAATTAGTACTTTACTAACATTAAAGGACTGACTGTAACTTTTCTTGGGTTCAAACTCACAATCTTTTAATATTTGAGTTAAAAAATACACATATATCTTTAATTGTTTAAACATATATGGATACAGAAACATAGGTAACTTCAAATGTTTCCAAAAGGGAGGTAAAAGGTGTGGTCCGGCCATCCTAATAGTTTCCTACAAATTTGACTGCACTGAGTATTAAGACATTTTAAGGAAGATGTTCATTTGGAGTGTTCTTACAAACTAAGTAGTGAACAACAATTTATATCTTTGAAGAAGCGACAGGAACATTTACCCATTGGCCATTGGGGGTCTCTTGAAATGGTACACAGCTTCAGTGTTCTAGGAGTCTAATCGTTCACCCGCATGTCAGGATGTTATGTATAAATAAATAAAAAAGAATTATGTATTGTTTCCTAACCTGAGATACATCTATCTAAATATTGTGAATCAGAAGATTTCAGGAAATTAACTCAGGAAACGCTTTGTATTAAATTACTATTTAATTTGATTTTGAGCAGACTTTTCATTTTTTACTGTGTAGTTTCATAATTTTTAAGGATATGAATGTATGAAACATTTATAATCAGGATTTGTCTTGGGTGGTTTGATGCTCCCCACTACAAAAACTGAACTTGTTCTGCTGACCTAGGCATGCTCTGGACAAGAATGTGCTATTTTTTGGCAACTGTTTGTAGGTAGAACTAGAACTTTGGCATAAATCCCTTTTAGCATAATGGGTTTAGCTTCACTGTATAGCACTGATTGGCCAGTCAAACCCCTTTCCCAATCAAATGCTGCCAACAGGTCTAAATTTCTTAAATTTAAGAATAACTCAGCTGGTGTATATCATAGTCATAGTAGGTACTGAATATTAAGGTTTAGGATGTAATTAGCCTGAGAGTTTAAAGGGGTTATAATACTATGCCCTAAAACTAGGCTGCATAGTTGTAGCTAATCAAACAACAAGGTGGAAACAACACCATACTGTCCATCATGCTAACATTAGCCCTTTAAATTAATAAAAACTTCACATGGTGTGTCCTTTTGTTAATTTGACATTTTATACACAACAAATTGACCTCAGTTGAAATAAAAAAGGGACTCAATTTTTTGCATTTTGATAAAAATATTTTTGGCATAAAAAAAATCTGACCCTCCAGTGGTCCATGTAAAATCACAAACTTTCAAAGCAACTGTTACAAAGTATTTAACTGCTCATTTTAAAGGTTTCTTAGGGAAGAAAACGTTTTTTCTATTGTATTGCTTCAAAGAACCCTCCCTCTCTGGCACCTTTATTTTATTTTAGTGTAGCACTGGGGATTCTGATTCTGTTTTGATGTTTGATCACTGCAAAAAATCAGTGATATTGCCTATAAAAGGCAGCCTACAACCTCATGCCAACTCTGTTTGTTCATTGCAGTACTCAACAGAAAAACAAAGCAACAGAATATAAGCAAAAAATCCCATTTGGATTTATGAGAATACACCACATTTTGTTGCTATGTGATGTAATGTCCATTTTAAAATGCTACGCTACTGATGTTGACTTTGTTATTATTGTAGATAACTGAAACTGGGAAGGCTGGAAACAACAACACATCTTCTACTATGCTAATGTTAGCTTAATTATGCAACATAAAATCTACATCTGCTTTATTCTAACCTTTCAGGTACATGCAAAATAAATATCACACATAACTTTACAAACTGCACTGAGTGCTATAGTCATTAGTCTAGATGGGATTTATGCTAAAACTCTGTACACACACAATGTTTTGGAGGACGCATCTTCCCTTGTACTTCTGTGGAATTTGAAGTGAAGCCTCTCTGCTTGAGGGAGAGATAGCTTCAGGGTTTGTTCATGTGAAGAGTGTCACAAAGTCTGACTCCCTCCTGCAGGTGGTTTATGCTAACGGGCAGAGAGGCCAGCACACACTGCCACCTGTTATTCAGTTTGCAATGTCTTGCAGTGCAAACATCGACACAGGGGATGGAACAGAGGCAAATGTATTGTTCCAAGACCATCAGAACAGACAGGCTAATCTCCACCAGCAGATGTGAACAAAATATTGATTACAAAAAAACCCCCCAGAAATATATCTCCAGCACCTCAAAATAGACATCATGAAAGCATATTGACAAAAAGTCATATTATGATAGCCTGCTAGTGGCAGAGTTGATACTGCTACATATTTTTTATTTCAAATGGCTCTATACTGTATCCTACACAAACATTTTGCCAAGCCATTATTGGCCGTGCTGAGGCCTGGCTAGTTTTTAAAAGCTTAATTTTTTTTGTCATAATTTAGTGCCATTCAGTGAAGGATCTACAAAGTAGCAAATGCCAGTTTTGGCATTATGACAGACCAAATTTTGAAAAAGACAACTCAGAATCACAAACAAACAAAGAAACAAATAAATAAATAGATAGATAGTAAAAAAAAAATTGAACCTAATGAGCGTTTACTTTGTTGCCACAGATTTAGTTTGGCATCACCCTAACTGAAAACAAAGTTTTAGTTGGACCAGTTTGCATATTCTGATCAGCTACATGAACATCAATTTGATATGTATAATTTGGCTAAAGAACAACAACTAAATGCACAAATACAATACAGCAAAGGAAATCTAAGAAAAAAGGCTAACTGATGTTGACTGAGCAGTGGGCCACATGCACAAGCAATTTGGGGGAGTGCCAGATTGAAGCCATGGAGTGGACCAGTCTAAAGGGTTCTGAGATTAGGTGTGTGTTGTACCAGTCAAACTAAGTATTGCACCTAATGGCAAAAATGACAGCTTGTCACAGTTTGTTTCAAAAGTCAGAGACCACAAAGAAAATCTGGAATTTGGAAAAAAAGAAAAGGTTGGCAAAATTTTTCTTCAAGGAAAAGTTTCCTCAGTTTCCCTAATGAAAGATAATAGTGTATTAATGAAAGTATATGGAAATGTGGAGTGTATATGGAGTGTGTTAATAAAATTATTTACTAATTATATTTATTTTGAATGCTTATGAAAGGTCCCACTGGTAGAATATATAAAATGTTTTAGATACAAAGCACCTCACGGACTTGGCTTGTAAATAACTCACTCACTCACTCACTCACTAATGTTTAGCAGGCTGATTGTCAGCATGGGGAACTTTTTTTTAAATAGCACTCATGCAGCATTTGGTGTTTCACAAGAGTGGTGCTTTGTGTCATTAACACTGTCTTATCTTGCTTTTGTTGTATAACAGAACTAATGTTTGTCAAATGTATTGCTTGTTCCAGCCTGCCTAGTTCTGATAAGCTACTGCAGTGTAATCCAGCTTAATAGCATAACACGTTAAATTGGAATCTCAACATTATGTAGTGTATTTAAACTACATACTGTAGGATAAACAGTACTTTTGCTTCCAGTCTGTGAAATTTACCCTTCCTTGTAAGAGTTGCTATTAAATAACACATTTGTTGGTGTTGTGTGGGTAGGTCATATTAGGTGGCACGGCTTCACAATGCACATTGTCAAGTTTTGCATCACAATTGTATTATGGTGTACCGTTACACCCTGCTAAGACCATCTTGGAACCCTATAGCTATCTGATCAAGTGCTTTGCAACACTACTCTACTGAGCTTATCAAGGGGAATGATGGTGTTAGTTCTGGGAAATAACAGTCTCTTTAAATGCACTTAATATTCTTTCCTATAAGAAATCGCAAGTGCCCAGTTCATTTTCCACACACTGGTATGACAATTCTCTAGAATGAATCTAAATGGAGTCACTCATGTGGAGGAAGGTGGCAGGAGTCAGTCTGAGCTTCTGGCAGGCAGCTGCGAAAGATAGCCAGTCACAGCTGTGATTAAGCAGAGGACAGCGAGTTAGAGAGAGAGAGAGAGAGAGAGAGAGAGAGAGAGAGAGTGAGTGAGTGAGTGAGTGAGTGAGTGAGAGAGAATAGGTAATCACTGTGACAGCCGGATCAGCCCTCAGGTTGATTTAATCTGCCACTGTCTCTGCGCCATGACTGGCTAAGTGTGGCAGGAACTGTCACTTGTGTGTATGTGCGTGAGTGTGTGTTTATGCTTTCTGGGGGCTGGGTAGGGGTGGCTAAAAATAGTGAATAGACATGTGAACGTGCACACCAGCAGGGGGGACAGCTTACAGGGGAAAAACACAGCGAATGTGGAGAGGATGCAAGAGGACATGTTTTTATTCAATAGTGTACTATTCTTAGCCAACACATTGAATTCAACTGTGGCAACAGTGGCACTGTTACTTTTAAAGGGATTCCGGCCATATTAATGCTTTTTTGCTATCTCCAACCTTTCCTTGAAAAGCTCTCAGGAGTGGAGGATGTATGGCTGTGGCCAGGATGCCATCCATCAAGACATGTTTTATACACTCGTGATTGTTAGAGCATGGAGCTGGCAGTCAAACTGCTGATTTCACATTTCTCAGGATAAGTGGAGCATGCAAGGTATGGGGGCAACATCTAATTGGTTGCATTATCTCTAAGTTTAATCGTTTCAGTCTATTAAACACTCAGTAGTTTAATAGTTTCAGTAGTTTTACTAACCAACTTAACTATATTTTGTAAATAAGCACAAATTTACATACTGATGACTGCAATACACAACAGACAAAACAGAGGCATGTTTAGTCAAGTCAAGTTTATTTCTATAGTGCTTTTTACAACTTACATTGTCCGACCCCCCAAAGAGCAAGCCAAAGGCAACAGAGGCAAGGAAAAACTCCCTAAGCAGTAGGAAGAAACTTGGGAAGAACCAAGGCTCAGAAGGGGAAAGCCATCCTGCTTTAGTCCTCTGAATTGCCATTGTGTTACCTCACCTTTTTTTTAAATTACATTTTTTTTATCTTTTTGGAACTGAGGATACAAACTGTAGTAGTTTTGCAACTGGAAATGTTGTCCATTATTGACTAATATAATACTTCAGCTGCTTAACAGTCTGTGGTTGCCATTGTCTGATTTCTGTCTTCATGTTGCGCCATACATAGTCCAGCACACACATTGCGGGTCTATGAAGCCACGTATGTAGCCAATGTAGAATGTGGTCTGCCATTGTTGTAGTGAAATAAGCATGGATGTCCCTGGAAGAGGCGTCACTTTAATGGCAACATATATCTCTCTACATTCCTAATATAAAGCTGCACAAACATGCAACTCACCCATTCCATGGGCCACTAAGGCACCCCCATTCCATCAAAAATGCTGGCTTTTGCATCTGATAACAACCTGGATGGCTTTTTTTATCTTTGGCATAGAGAACTTGACGCCAATCTTGTTTTTTTTTTTTTAAAAACAAGATGAAATGTGGACTCATCTGACCACAGCATATGATTCCACAGTCTTTTGGTCCATCTGAGATTAGCTCATCACCAGAGAACTCGCCAGTGGTTCTGCATAGAGTTGACGTATGGCTTCCTCTTTACATAATACAGTTTCAAGGTGCATTTTATGATGCAGTGACAGATGGTTTTAAGTGACTAGGGTTTTCTGAAGTATCCAAACCCAGATGGCTTTATTTGTAACAGTAACATGACAAGTTTCTTAGGCAGTGTTGCTTAACGGCTCAAAGATCACACTTATTCACCAGTGTTTTTTGACCTTGCCCTTTATGCACTGAAACGTCTTTGAAATCTTTGAATATTATGTACTGTAGGATGTTGAAAGACCTAAATTCTCTGCAATCTTGCATTAAGAAATGTTCCTTTTGAACTGACTTTTAATTCTCACAAATTTTGGCAAACACGGGTGAGCCATGATGCATCTTTACTTGCAAAGACTGAGCCTTTGATGGATGCCACTTTTAAACCCAATCATGATACCTCACCTGCTACCAATTAGTTTGCTAACCTTCCTGCAAATCTTTGTTGAATATTGTATGCACATTTCAATCTTATTTTACCTCTGACCCAGCTTTTGTGTTGCCAGGATGAAATTCTAAATATGTGTATATTTGAAAAATACAATTAAGTTTGTCAGTAAAATCTTTTCTTTGTGCTTTTGTCAGGTAAATAAAGGCTAATGTAAATCAACATGTTACAGATATTTGTCTTTATTGCATTTTGTTACTGGAAAGCTTTTTGAAAAGCTGATTTTGAAAAACATCAAAAGAAACATTCAGCATTAGGGTAAATGTTGTCTTTAATGCACATTGAATAGACATATTTGGATAGTAACAATTGAAATAAGTGTAGCATTTTTATTATTACGGTTTAGGAGAAGACATTCATAAAACATGAAAACTAACTGACAAGACTAAATAGATTTTTCAGCCTTTGATGTCTTGTCTTAAACATAAAGTTGCCAAAAAGACATTATTTTTGCTAAATTCGAGTGTGAAGAACTTTCCTATATGAAACCTTTAGATAAGGTTAAGGTTCAATACCAAATCCAAGCCTTTATGAGACCTTTTTTTAAAATGTGTATTAACAGTTTGGCAATTTTTAGATAAGCCACAGAAGACTGTAAAATGAAGTTAGACATCAGAAATCTTTTTTGGGGCATTCTATCCAATTCCCACCCACTAGTTAGGTCACCTTTTATTACATGATGTTACCAAGTTAAGAGGTGAAGGCTAGCATAGGCTTTATCAGAAACACATGACATGCCACCACATCTTTCTAAACTGCTGATAACACAACAGTATTACAGCTTAACAGGCTTGAAAAAGAACTAACTACTAATTCTGTTATGTGCATGTAGTGTGATGAAGAGTGAAGCCCAGTATGCTCTCTTGAACTGCTAAACCAATGAGTCATGTTTTTTTTTTCTAAATATCATTTTGACACTAGCTGTAATTTAATATTATTTAATATTATGCTAAATGGAAAACAGACACATTAGGCAACAGTATGCTCACTTTACATTTTATAGCTAAATGTGCAACATGGTATGGGTTATATTGTTCCACATGCTTATTCATTTCATTGTGTTAGATATTGCAAAGTTTTCCAGAAATAATTTGTTTTGATGCTGGATTCATCACCATAGTGCCAAATATTCAAAAAACAACACAACTGGACATGAAAGAACAAGCACATAAAAATAACTATTTTCACTCTGTAGTCATAAGTAATATAAGCATGCAAAAGTGTGAGTAATATATATATTTTGTATTTCCTCTGTAAATGGAAAGCATTTTAAACACATTAAAAAAAAAGGCACTGAGCAGTTTACATTCACAGGCAAATGGAAATTGCAAGGAATGAGGAAGGAAACACAAGTTACTTGTTATACTGATATTTTATAATTTCATTTTATCTATGTTTTTTCCAGAAATTATAAGGCTCTTCCATATTGTATTGTTTCCTGTATCAGCACTTTAAGAAATATCTACATCTGGCAACTTAGTACTGTAAAGTATTTGGCTTGCATCTGGCAACATAGTACTATTACACTTCACTTTTACAGAGGAGAACAACATATTGGTTGTAATGTCCCCAAGTTTAATTATTTATGCCATGCTGTCTGCAATCAGAGTTTTTTCTCCACATGTCACGGGGCTCTTGTAATGTTGGCTGTATCACTGAACCGCTTAATTAACACTATATTACTTCTAAATTGCTGCAGTTATACTTACTAGCCTCCTATGAAACGACCACTTCATTAAATGACTCATAACTTAAAACTGTTCAGAGAGAGGAGGCCAGGTGTTTTGGTTGGTAAACAGCCAAAAAGTGCTGCAGTTTGAGAGTAAAGGTGGCTACATAGCAGGTCTGAATAAAATTTCTGTACATTTCCAAAGTGGCAGGTCTGTTTAAACACTGCATTTATTTGAAGTTACTATGTTCTAGGCTTATTATGCAATAAATAAAGTTTATTTTTCAACTACTTATATAATTATTAGGTAACTATTTTAAAATGTAAAAATATAACACTCAAGTTATAGTCTAGTTTAGTCTAAGGGATTAACTGCATGTCTAAAATAAAATATTCTTTTCCTTCTTTGTAACATTTTTAAAAAAGTGTTCTTTTTGGAAAGATATAATAGAATAACCATTTTTACTGATGAATTTAACAATTTAAAGGATTTCAGACAATAAATTGAAAGGCTTACTTTTCAATGGATGATTCTTTAGAGCATTATGTTTATAAGTCAAGTTTATTCCTTTTTTCTATAGCACTTTTAATAACTGAAGTTGTCACAAAGCAACTTTACAGAAACCGGGTCCAAGCCCCCAAAGAGCAAGCCAAAGGCGACAGAGGCAAGGAAAAACTCCCTAAGCTGTAGGAAGAAACCTCGGGAGGAACCAAGGCTCAGATAGGGGAACCCATCCTCCTCTGGTCAACACTGGGTAGCAATAGCAAAGAAGAGAAAAAAAAGAAAAAAAGAATAAATAAAATTAATACATATAATAAAAAATAGTTCTCAGTATAAATAGGCAGCAGCTGTGCGTGTAAATAAGACATCCAAGTGTGAAGAACCTCCTTGAAATCCAAAGAACCCTTAACTTAGTAAAGAACATTATTCTTTAATAATTGATTATTCATAAAGTTATTTATACCTTTTTATAAGTTTCTAAACACTCACATATTTCATTTGAAAATCTAGATTACTAAATTACTAAATTAGATATTATGTGGCAATGTTCAGGGAACTCCTTTTTGAGACAAAGGTAAATGTTCTAGGAAAAACTCTTAAATTGGTATAGAGCATTTTCATTATGTGAAGTTTCTTTTAGGCCTTTAAAGCATTCTTCACACTGCCAAATCTTTTTTAGACATGTTTTTTAGGGAACTAAATGTTTTTTATATGGCATCCTTCAAATAACTACTTGAATTTAATATCAGCACAATTTTTGCAACAGAACTCTGTTGTAACGTATACGCCCTTCTTGTGGTTCCACGTGTCTGTGTTTTGTTCTAGTCCTCGTGTTCATCTGAGCCACACCCCCATCAGCTGTTTCTCGTTCCCCGTTCTCCTCCCTGCCCCAGGTGTCAGTAATCTCGTTTAGTATTTAAACCCTTGTGTTTTCCTCAGTGTTTGTCAGTTAACTGTTGTAATTACCCTGCCGTGGTCTGTTCCCGTTTTCATGTTCGTGCCCTGTACGTTTGTACGTGTGTGTGTGTGTTTGTGTGTGTGTGTGTGTGTGTGTGTGTGTGAAACAATATGCACATTTAGATCCAGTCATTTCATTGCATCACTTGTTTCCTTTTGATGCTCTCTCATTAAAAATAAAGACAGAAAAAGGGTTCTTTGGAGCAATGCCACAAAGGAACAACTTTTGGTCCCTCAAAGAATGTTTCAGACAATAAAAAACCTGTAGTTTTATGAGTGTACTGAGACTCTCCAACTCATGAGTTTAAGTAAGAAGCTCATCAAACGTACTGAGATAAAGACAGCATAACACTGACACGCTGTGTAATTCGAATAGACTTTGCAATGCCATGCTAGACAAAACAAGATGGCTATTATTAGCACTGGCTTGGAATTCAATTTGCTTTTCACACTTATTTAGTGCCAGCTTTCTCAGTTCTTACTTTGTGGAACCATTTCAAGAGTAAGGTAAAGGAGGAAACTCATGGTTGCTGGGACTTGTTATTAGATTATGATACAGGGAAACAAATAAAACTCAGGAGTGCTGTTGCCTCACAGCAAGAAGGTCCTGGGTTCGATCCCTGGGTTGGCCATAGGTGCCTTTCTGTGCGGAGTTTGGAAGCTCTCCCCATGTTCGCGTGTCCAGGTGCTCTGGTTTCCTCCCACTGTCCAAAGGCTTGCGATAGGTTAAACAGAATGTCTAAATTGCCCATAGGTGTGAGTGTGTGTGTGTGAATGGTTGTCTGTCTATGTGTTGCCCTGCGATGGGTTGGCCTCCTGTCCTGGGTGTACTCTGTCTTAGGCCCGCAGTCAGCTGGGAAGTGAATGAAGTGAAAGTGAAAATGAAAATGAAAGGCTCCAGCTTCCCCATGACCCGGAAACAGAGGAAACGGTTTAGAAAATGGATGTATGGACACTGTTATTACATTGTTATCATATTCAGAAGCACATAACATATGGATATTGATATGATTTTTGTTAACTTAAAACCAGAGGCAGCTGGCATAAATAGCCTATTAGCTAAGCTATTAATTTCTCGAAGAAAAAAAGGCATGAAAACATGACTTTTGACATCCATATCATTTAACCTGCTACTAACAAATAAGTTGTTAGTTTTTCATTTCTGTGGGTCTATTCACAATAGCACCACCAAAACTAAGAAATGGGGCTGTTTTACCTATAGCCCCCAAGATTTGTTCTCCTTTTTCCAAGGCCGTGACATTCAGCTCCACCTCCCTGCAGTATGTGGGAGGTACTAGTAGTGGGTCAGACTGGTTGCTTTAAGTCATTGTAAAATATTGCATATACACACAAACAATAACATTTGACATAATTTACACTGGGAGTCAGCTAGAGGGATGTGGATACAGAAAATACAGTGGATCCCAGCTTCAGTGTACAGTTCCTGAAGAAATCATTACTTGGTATTAAATTTACATTATGGCAATGTTCTTTATATCTTTGCACAGGTTCTTCATACTTAATAATCTAATTTATAAATATGATTCTTTAAAGAAACACCTATTTAAAAAGTCCTTTAGGGAACCAGAAAGTGCTTCTTTGGTGTCAATGGCACCTTTATTTTTAAAAGTGCATTTGTGGGCAAGTAACAGAGGTATATATGGATTGATTGAGGGAGTGAGAGAGGGGAAAAGATTATATATTGGGTGGTCTCTGTAATAAAATTCCACCACAGTATTGAGTAACTGACAAGTAAGTGGTGGCATAATCTGGATCTCTTTTTAATCATTATAATGGTGTTCAGCTTAGTGTGTGGTGTGTATTTATCCTGACACCTACCTCCTACATTTCATAAACAACAATTCAGTGTACGGTGGTGCTCTAGACGTTTGGCTTAAGCATTGGGGGAGGGTGGTTTGGAAGGTAGAGACAGACTTTTTATTATATTTTTTTATTGTGTGGGGTGGGGGATTGTTTGGGAAAATTTTTTTGTCGCACTGCATTGTTACTAGCTGGACAGTAATGCATGGTTGTATGTCTTAGCAGTCCAATGTAATTTTCTGCCCATTTTAGAGCACCATTTGTGTTTTTTCCCCCACTATATGTTAAATTAGGTCAAACAGGCAGTAGTTGAGCATAAGTGTGTTTTCTGTAGATTATGTGAACCTACATTCAGTTATAAAATCAACAACATCATGTCACTTGACCAAGGGCACTCAAACAATTGCGAATGACTGTAATTGTACTCAAACCCTAGCCAAATGAAATATTTGATAATAGCCTCCCTCAGTTCCTTAGAGGAGCCCATGGTAGTTAAATGTCAGCACAAGGTGCATTTATTAAGGTCTGTAATTATTATTAGCTGAAAATTCCTTATATCAGTTCTTGACCTGGCTAACCAGTCCCAATGAGTCAATTAAGGCCTAATGAGTTAATTAAGTTTTGAGACTTTCAACTACTAGCACAATTACTATTTATTCTATTTTAAAGTTAATCAAATGCAAACTGTGCATAAACATTTACAGAAAACTTAATTGTAAAAGAGATTTCTGCAGAGATTGTGTTTAGCTAACTTCAAAAAATAACAAAATATGTAATCTAGCCAGAAGTGTCCCGAACTTTTGCATGAACCTGCATTTTCTTCATAGCAGTTAGCAAAAAATTTAATCTTAAAATTACTAACTAAATAATATTCCACATATGGGGCCTTTGGACTATTAATATAACATGACACACAGATGGCGCAGTGATTTTTTAATAAAAAACCATATAGAGCTGGCAGCCAGCCAGCCATTACCTCCATTTTCATTCAAAGTTTTCCATTGGCTGGGGCTTGTGGGCGGGGCATATGCTCAATTGCAGTTCCTCCTTTTTCCTTTATTAAGGGAAAGATTTTCATTGGCTAAATCTTATATGAGGCAGCGGGCCTGTTTGCTGAGGCTGAGGTCAGGTCTCCATGGCAGCATTAGAATGCGGAGCATGTTTGCTCATTCATAAAAGCTTCTGCCACAGGCTGCTGTGGCTGCAGCCTCGCAATGTGGAACACGAGCACGCCAAGGTCAATGTCCCTGAGCCCTGACTACTGCTGCTGCTGCTGCTGCTGCGGTGGAGATTCTGCAACAAAGAGGTGTGTGCATGTATAGAGACATACATACAGGTCTTTCTCAAAAAATTAGCAAATTGTGATAAAGTTCATTATTTTCTGTAATGTACTGATAAACATTAGACTTTCATATTTTAGATCCATTACACACAACTGAAGTACTTCAAGCCTTTTATTGTTTTTAATATTGATGATTTTGGCATAC
>JBBPDA010000081.1:30203300-30213336 GCA_037974385.1 Arnoldichthys spilopterus
CTCTCTCTCTCTCTCTCTCTCTCTCTCTCTCTCTCTCTCTCTCTCTCTCTCTCTCTCTCTCTCTCTCTCTGTCTATCAGTGTCTCTGTGGATTGAAAGTGACCTGGATCAATAGGGCCATGAATATTCAGTAGTATGAGTATGATTTTAGTAGTGAATGGTGATCATGAGCTGAGCTAGGGATTATGGGAACTGCTTTGCTTGTTTTTATTTCTGCTAGACTGACCTTGTGTGTTAGAGCCACAAAAGCGTACACACACACAGAGAGACATAGGCATACATACAGCTTTGCTACACTGTGTGGTCACCGGCTTTTGTCAACAAAAGTCTTTTGGGGACCATAACCCAATGACAGCCCTGTCAACACCAGTGGGATCCTGTTTGTGTGTGCCTGTGTGCCTGTGTGTGTTTAATTACAGGTTGGCTATTGAACTCACCAGCTGGAAACTGGGCTTAATGATGAAAGATTAAAGAGTTTGCCACAGTTTAAAGTGGGATATAGGAAGTGGTCACTCTTTTGTGTGTGTGTGTGTGTGTGTGTGTGTGTGAGAGAGAGAGAGAGAGAGAGAGAGAGAGAAAGAAAGAGAGAGAAATGTCATGGCCAAGTCCCCTTGCTTAAAGGGCCCATCTAATAGAAACCAAGTTTTCCTTAAATGTTTACATTTTGTGACTGAAACATACTGTTTTCTACATGTCACAAAACTCAAAACATTTACATATATCTAGCTATTCAGCCCTGCCAATTAAGAGTGGGCAGAACACTAGTGCCATAGTCATTACCAATGTGATTATCAATGTAATTGTGCGTTATGACATTCCACTATACCATTAACAGTGCAGGAAGTCAACTTTCTAATAATACAAGAGCCTATTTATTAAAAAAAATAAGTATTTTATTTTCTACAAAGCTTCAGTTGCAGTCTGAATATTTGTCCTCTTATAGTGTTTGTAACCAGGTGATCTGCACATTTTCTGTTAAACACAGTGTAATGCTAAAGATATCTGGATTATTAGACACTGACAGGGAGAAGACAAAACCAGTTGTAGGAGAGGGCGGTTAGACATGGAAAAACATTAATACAAAATAAATAGATTTTGTATAATTAAACATTAAATAAAAATATGTACTAGCTAAATAAATAGTAAAACATATTCCAAAACTTGGGGGAAAAAATAGTAATACCATGATATAATACAGACACCATCCAAAAAGTGAAAAATACTGTGAATTTTAGGCCATATAGCCCATCCTTACTGATAGTTCATGCTTAATATTGAGGCATGATGCTATATACTAAGGGCCTGGATATACCAAGGTGATATTGAAGAACTACCACCCACTAAGGTCGACTGATGACAGCTTTCCACATCCTGTGAAAATAGGCACATGTAAACACACTGCAAAGACTAAAGCTGATGAATGACACACACATACCTAATGCACCTGCATGAAAGAGAGCAGTTCTATAGCTGTATAGCACTCTGTAGCAGGAGCTAACATAGTCCAACATTGTAAATAATGTCAAGAATATATTGTTTGTATCTTTTATAAGCTTCACATTTATGTGATAGTGAAAGAAAACTACTGTTACCTTGATTCTAACGTAAGTAACAGTAGATCTAGGAACAGCAGGAAATGGCATTTTTGCTAAGACTTTGTTCTTTGTAGTGCAGTGTAATATTTTTAAAAATATATTAAAAATACACTCTGTAATTTTTCCTAAAGAGAAAACTACCATTGTGCTGCCAGTAAAAACAATTTTCACATTTTGTGTAATTTTTTAATTAAAGGTTGAAGGTTGCCATTGTTGTTGTTATGGAAAATCCACTGTACAAATCGCATTGTGAGTTTTGTGTTTTGTTACGCACCTAATATATATTGCAGCCCTAAAAATACCCCTAAATAAGGTCATACATTGTGGCCAGCTTGTGCCTGTGATTGCACTCATCTTCAGCTATCTCCTTCATCTAACATGGCAGTAAAACTTCTCATCTTCTGTGTTTTCACGACTCCATAAATTCCCAGCTGGTGTAAAAGTTATCTCCAGATCAATTCCATGTGCTCATTGATCGCTCACTATACCTGACTTTATTACACTGCTGTCTGACAAGAGTTAATTAACCTGCGCATATTCCATCTTGTTGACAATCGTTGCTGCCCTTATCATCTGTTGACATTGTTTACATTGCTCCAAGGTGCTTAGCTGTACGTGCTATGTTAAGAGGGTTTTCTTGTGTACGTTCTATTGTTTTTCTGTTTTCCATTGTTCTCACAGTCACACTGGGGCCATTACTTGTTGCATTTGGAAAGCTGGGGTCAATTTTAGGTACATTTACAGTGGTCACTTACAGTCTGTGTGCCCCTCTCCCCATCATCAATGGGTTCAGCTTATGTTCAGAATGGAAATTATTGCAACATTAACTTTAACATAGTTTGATAGTTAGAGAAATGTTTGTTAATCACATTTTTACACCATTTTTGATATACAGTTAGATGCAACATTTTCAACCCTGGTCAAATTACATACATTGAAAAAATGTACACACTTTCTACAGGGAATTATCCTCATTTAAATATAGCTATTTATACCAATTGTAGTGCACTATTTTTATTTCCTTTTTTATCTGTTCAAGGAGCCCACATTTGACATATTTCTTATCTTTTACCTCTACATATGATATTTGTGCAATTGTATTCAGCAAAAACAGTTCAGTTTATTTGTACATGACCATTTTCAACCTTTCTTTATCCCTTATATTTAAACAGGCTGATTTTGTTACTCTGCCTTTAGGATTGATAGGTTTAAATGCCTTCTGTTCTGATCAGCTACTTTGAATGGTGTCATTCAAAAAGCAGTAAGGACAAAAACTCTCCCTATTAACTTCCTTGTGGATGGGTGGGAGGTAAACAGCTGTAGTGTGAATAAGTGTATGTAAGTCATAGGTTTATATGACATAACAAAGACTTAGGAAACTGTTTTGGCAGCTTAATATTGTATATGACATGGACTCTTTGAGGGAGAAAAAAAAACTGGTCCAAAATGGTTTCTTAGGCAGTGCTGTCTGAGGGCTTAAAGATCACACACATTCACCAGTGACATTTGATCATGCACTTAACACAGTGAGATGTCTCAGAATTCACTGCATCTTTTGACAATATTACGTACTTCAGATGTTGAAAGACCTAAATTCTCTGCAATTGTGCACTGAGACATGTTTCTTTTAAACTGACTAATAACACTCTCACAAATTTTGGCCCAAAGGGGTAAGCCATGACCCATCCTTGCTTGCAAAGTCTAAGCCTTGGATGTATGCTACTTTTATACCCAATTGTGATTTCTCGCATGCTACTAGTTAACCTACATAATGTGGAGTTTTCCAAACTGATGTTACTTAATTTACTTTTATTATTCACATGAATCAACATATTACATGTATTTGTTTTTATTCCATTTAAAAAATCCCAAGTTTTCTGAAAACAGGGTTTGTACAATACACCATATGGTTCATTTTGTGTCATATTAACAGAAGAAGGCAGAAGAAAATAGTCCAGGCAAAATAAGCTAAGTCAGCTGTATGAGGCATTCTTTTAGCATAGCATAGGAGCACTCAGGAAGCTTCAGTTCATGAACTTTATGAATGCTATTATAAATATCATCTGATATGTTTGGAAATGATGGTGATATGTTTATCAGTGTGGCCCAGCACTGCAAATGATGCAGCTGTGTATACTGTTAACCTTGCTTGCATTTGGATTACCATTGCAGAGTTGATTTTTTCATCATTACGTTATGTGTAAATTAAGCCTTATGATGTCCTTTATTTGATCCTGGACTTTGCTTAGGCAAAATGCATCTGCTTAGTTTAACATGGATGCCACCTTGATTAGCATTATTTGAAACTGCACACAATAGTACACTAAAGCCACACATACCCAACAAGCCTATTCAAATGCAGGAACTCAATCCATTAGCTCAGGTGGCTAAGTGGCTAACCACATCTAAGGCCAAAGTGAGGTCAGCTGTATCTGGACACAGGTGCGCCAACAGAACAGAAACCTGGGTGGCCAATTCACTAAAATCACCTGTCTCGAACAGAGACGAGTCTACTGGGACAGCTGTAGGGAGCTACAATGTCTGATCTGTGTATTTAGGAAGTCCTTGGCAATATATTTAGAAACTATTTTATGTAAAATGACTTGTAAAACTTGAAGTGGGCAATGTGACAATATGTTATAATTTTTGCAATAAATCATAGCACAATATATATATTTTGGGGGGGCAATTAATTAATATCACCAGTACATTTAGAATACTGAACATATATTGTTATAGTATCATAAAAACACAGATGTAGAACAATTAGATACAATAATCAGTGTATGTCAACCATTGTGTCATTTATTGATGGCTATATGGTTTGTTCTAACTTATTTAAAAACCTCAGATAGTTGAAATATTGTGATGCACCCCATAGATCATTAAAATGTATTGTAATCTTGTGTTTCTGTCAGTTGTCCTACAACAGCAGCTCCCATTTTTAAAGACCAGAATAAAAATCACTACAGACATTTTAACTACAAGCCTTTGGGAAGAATCGAGCCTTTTAAAAAATCCTTTTTAATGTATTTGGGGATGCAGAAAATAGAATGGGCAGATTTTTACAGATTTTTATGGCATAAATAACATGAGGCAGGCAAGTGATCCTGCACTGTATTTCAATGCTGCTACTATGCCTGTTCCAAAAAATTGCAGCATAATTGCAGCTCTTTATTTTGGCTGTAGCACTTTATTTTATTCATGTTATTGAGGTAGGTAACTGAGTTTTTGACTTTAGGAAATGCCGGTTTGGCCCATTAAAAGAGAAAATAATGATATATGTTGTGACTTTGGCTAAAAGAAGGTTGCCCACTCTGTTCTTAAGGCAAAAAATAAAAATAGAGAAGTAAATAAAAATGTACCCAAAAAATTTGAAAGAAATCAGATTTGAGAATCAGCCCTTAAAAATAATCATTGCATCCCTAGTTTCATTAGTAATGATACAATAGCAGAGATTAACAGTTACAGACTC
Organism: Arnoldichthys spilopterus; assembly: GCA_037974385.1. Classification (NCBI taxonomy): domain Eukaryota; kingdom Metazoa; phylum Chordata; class Actinopteri; order Characiformes; family Lepidarchidae; genus Arnoldichthys; species Arnoldichthys spilopterus. Next base: position 30,208,370 of record JBBPDA010000081.1, read on the forward strand.
CCCCTGCTCACTTAGCTTACTTTTCTAGGCCTAGTATGAAAAGATCTATGGGCCGGTACTGGTGAGCAGCCTGCTGGTTTGGAATCTCTGGCCTACACTTAAGTTAAACTGTTGTTCATTACATGGTCCATAAAGACCAACTGTAAATGTAGCACATAAAACCAGGAGTCTATAGAGGCTATAAGGTATTCATTGACAAGTTTTCATTGCTTTGCCCACACACAGCTTTCTTGCGCATGCCACACTTTTAATTGCTGACTAGTGAAAAGGTCTCTCATTTCCCCTCCTTCAGAAACACACCTGTGTGAATTGTGCTGTAATGGAGGACTATGAGAAAAATGCTCTGTGGTCATAATTAGGTTTATGATGTGGTTAGATTTTTATTTGGAAAATGACTTTCAAGGGCGATTTTCCCTCAAGACGAATGATTTATGCTCAGTGTCTGAATTTGTAAGTGTGCGGCTAGCTCTTTGCTCATAAATAAACGTTGTAAGCCTGTATTTAATGAATAAGACAGAGTTCAGAAAAACAAAGAATTTAAAGCCTGCTTTAACTAGTCTCATCGTTTCACTCCTGCTTCCATCCCTGACAGTTACTTTTCAGCAATACATTTAGCAGTAAGTGTAAACTGTCAGTCAAGCCACATATTTCTGAAGTGCACAATACATAAAAATGTATGCAAATGGGCAAAGTGAAAATAAAAGAAGATATGTAATGCACATTTGCTGTTTATTTGCCCAATTTAACATATTGTAGGGGAAATGTTCAAAAGTTATGACTTTATGACCTTATACTTATAGTTTGTTTTCATTAAAATGTTGAACACCAAACAGAAAAAAATGGAAATTGCAGACTAATATTTACAGAAACAAAGGCCCATGTCCTACTTTTTTCTTCTGTTGTATTGTCCCACCTGACGTCCACTTCTGACATCAAAAACGTAATAATTTATTCATAATGACTTGTTTTTTCTATCACTCACTCTCTCTCTCTTACTCTCTCTGTCATCTGACTCATCTGCTCAAGGCCCCTAAATGGTTCATTTCTTGGACATACATGGTAAACTTTTAATTCAAATAGAACTTTTACATTATGTGGAGGTTCTTTAAAGTTTAAGAAGGTTTGAGTGATTCAAAAGTGGTTCTTCTACAGAATCTGGCTCTTACGTGTATATTTCCACGAACTTCTTCTCTGTTTGTCTGTCTTTCTTACTCTCTCTCTCTCTCTCTCTCTCTCTCTCTCTCTCTCTCACACACACACACACACACACACACACACACACACACACACACACGTACACACATGTACTGGCTTATGACCAGCAGAATGGATCTTTTTCAACAGCTGGATACATTCAAATCCTTGTTAAAGCATTCTGTCCTGTCCCTGATTGTTGAAACAGCAGTTTTTCAAGGGCAAGGAATCATCCAGGGTGGGCTGTTAACCCTTTTGAAAGGAAGTGGTTTCTTTCAGTGTAACTTTACAATTTCATTATGGTACTCCATGTGTAAATTTGTTCATTTTAAGTTTCAGAGGTGTTTATCAACTTCTTTGTAGAAAAGGGAATTTTAAAAAAGGTTCTTCATCAGTTCTTAAGTAAAGGCAGCAGTCCTTTATAGACAGATGACTGCTCAGATTTTGCATATTAATTGATTGATTTATTTAAACTTCCATTATGTATTTATGTATTCATATGTATTTACTTGCCTGATATTAGCCACTTTCAGACACAAAAGGAACTTTTTCATACTTCAAAGAGCACAAGAGGAGCTGAGATAATTCTATGATCATAGGATTGTATATTACTAGAATACTGTTTTGAGAGACCTTTTTAGCTCCTATTTTAGAGTAGGTACTTTCCCAACACAAAAGGAAACATAAGTAACAAGTGAATTGTGATTGGTCCAGGTGAAAGTGTACCATAATTGCAACCATCATTTAAAAAAACCCCAATCCTTCCTTACGAGCATCAATTAGCACCAATGACCCTGTTGCTGGTTCACCAGTCGTCTCTCCACTTTTTTTATGTACTAAACACTGGATACCAGGAACACCCCACAAAAGCTGCCGTTTTGAATATACTGTGACCCAGTTGTCTAGTCAATCACATCTTGCCTCTTGTCAAAAGACAAATAACCAATGTTCTTCACTTCACCTGGTTTTAATGTTGTGGCAGATAGGTGTACATCATATTTATTTATGTGTGCATGTTTATCTGTTCACTGTTTTTATGACAACACACATATGCAGTAGAGGAATATTCTCAGACTGGGCATTTACTGACTGATTCAAGTCAATCTGCCATAAATGTACACAAGACACACACTTTTTAATGCAAGAAAATATCAGTAAACATGTTATTAGAGCATCGCTAGTGATCAGTCAAAGAGGGCAGCTGCTCAATTCCTTGTTGCTTGTTTTGAGACTAAATAAGACAATTAAGAGCTTCCGCTAGGAAGAGGAAATAAAGATTCGACAGGAAGAGGAAATGAAGGCTATCCTCGATCTTTGCTCTAATTAGGAAGCAGATCATTAGAGATTATAAATGCAAATTGTGCAACATAATTTTCAAGTGTACTGAAGTGTGTTCCAATTTTCTAACAATAAATAAATAAATAAATAACATTATAACATTAGCAGTGTTAACATATAGAATCACACTCATGTCAAACTAGAAAGCAATAATTGTTTATATATATATATATATATATATAGTTTATTTAATTATTTTTATGTTATGTAATGATATCTGGAAACCTATGTCTGATCTATTCATTTAGTCCAGAGATTTATAGAGCATGTCTGCAGCTAACTGGTAATTTTAAATAAAAAAATAAATGAAAGAATAAATAAATAAATAAATAAATAAAAGTAATGTCTCTGAATGTTATGAGTGGGTGAGACGTCATGATGCTATTATTCTCGCCATTACGAGGGGGAAATTCTCACTGTTAAAATCTGACCTCTCCTGTCTCATGGAGTCATCTGGGCTTGTGGTCAATACTGCAAATTAGAGATAACCCCTGTCTTTCCACGTCCACCACTGAATACACACACAACCACACACACCCCCTACACACTGAGCAGCCATAGAGCGGAACTAGAACTGGTGGCTGATTTTCCCATAAGATAGGAGGTATGAGGCAGGAGGTAATTATAGAGGCAGTGCACGCTCTTGTGCACAATCATTACATATACAACCCTTCACTGTCGTTTAAAATAATGTTTAGAATAAACAATGAGCAATTTTGCTTCATATTTTGCCCTTGATGAAATCTAATTAAATACACCTTAGAGTAAATTATTTTATAAAACAACACTAGAATATGTCAGTAGTTTAGGACACAATATGATAAAATACATCAGTGTTTAATTGCATTTATTATTAATAATCACATTAAACAATGGAACTTTTGTGTATCTTAATCATTGTTGCTATGTCCATCAAACTGTCAGCTCAGTCCACCCTGTAATGCCTATTGCAGCTATGGTAACACTAGAAGGTCTAGAATAAAGGGAGGTTTAGAGTTCTAGGGGTTGTACAATTGTTAGTCAACTAGTCATTCAAAAAAATGACCAAAAAAGAAAAAACTTGAAGGCCAGTTCAAAGTATTTTGTCAGTGACTTGCCAGTGGTAGATGCTGCATGCACTGCAGAGATTCTCATGACAAGGCTTAGCTTGCTTTACTACTGAGACACTGAGCTGTGTTTGGCATTTCTGGTGTTGTCACAAAATCTTTTAAGCTTTGGGAATGAAATGTAAAAGTAACAACCTCCTGAGTGTGTCTGAATTACAAGTTCTCCAGAAGCATATTTTCACCATCTCATATGACTCAAATTCAAGTGAAGTTTGCCTAATGAAAAAGGTAATTTATTCAGATGGTACAGAACAAGCAATTTGTTTCTGGTAGCAATTAATTTTGCTTTGTGTTGTTATGTGTACACTATATGTAGACTATTTGACAATACAACATGATGACCATTCACATTTAAAGAGAATAAAATTGACTATTTAGTTATTTCATTACAATAGTATCTTTCAAGGTTGTGAGACATACCAGGTAACAAGTTACCAGTCATTTCTAGGAATCAATGTGCTGGAAGCAGAAGCAATGGGCGAGCGTAATGATCTGAGCTGGTTTGACAAGAGCCTTATTGTGATGGCTAGGTGGCTGGGTCAAAGCACTGTCCAAAACAGCAGGTCTTGTGGTTCAGGGTATGCAGTAGTTAGTACCTACCAAAAGGGATTCAAGTAAGGACAACTGGTGAATCAGCAACAGGGTCATTGATGCATGCAGGAAGTGAAGACTGTCTGGTCCAATCTGGTTTTAATATTATGGCTGATCCGTGTACATGACAGAGATAGAAAAACATGTCAAATGTTTTTTTAATGGCAAAAGCTAAGCAACAACAGTTTTAGCAGGAAATGACATCATTGTGTAAAAGACCTTATAACTATATATTTAGTTTGAAGGAAAAAAGCTGCTGGACACTTTTATTTTATTGCATATCATTTGTGAAGACAGTCAGTGGAAGTGTAGCTGATGGCCTTGAATGTTTTTAGAACCTGAATCCTCAGGTTTATAATGAATCTTTGTGTGGCAATGTTGTACTATTTGATGCACATCTGTCTTTCTCCAGCTCTCTAGTTCCAGTTACTGGAATGCAAAACACACACACACACACACACACACACACACACACTGTCATTAAGGCTGAGGTAGTGTCTTCCATGAACTGATGACACAGCTCTTAAGGCTTGTACCTCCCACCCCCATCCCTTAAAATTGCTTTAATATGCCCCCAGAGACAAAGTCTCTTCAAGAGTAAAAGCAAAATTTATAGTAGAGGCTTATAGTAGCGCTTACAGTGCAGAGAGTGTGTAGATAGATAAAGATAGATAGATAGATAGATAGATAGATAGATAGATAGATAGATAGATAGATAGATAGATAGATAGATAGATA
>JBBPDA010000081.1:30229520-30239563 GCA_037974385.1 Arnoldichthys spilopterus
CCCGGGCTGGGACTCAAACCTGAGACCTTCAGGTCTCAAAGGCAGTGTCCTAACCACTAGGCCACCACTGCCCACTGTGTGTACATCCTACAATTGTAAAAAGGGGCATTACACAGTTTTGCTGTGTCAGAAACGTTGCTTGAAATATTGAAGAATGTCTTTGACTAAAGAATCAAAGTCTGGCAAAGTTATTAAACTTTAAATATGTGTCAACGTATTTGCCCCTTTTGTTTTTCTCCATTTTTGCATATTTGGTAGACTAAATGATTTCAGATCCTCATGCAAAATGTTGTATATTACAAAATTAACATAAGAAAAAAAAACTTAGTAGCGCACAGTTACATCGCATTATCATCATTATGTCACTGTGACACACACTTAGTTGTCATAACCTGCCATGTCATTTTACCCAAAACATTTACCCTACCTTTACATATGAAAACAAAGTCATTAATTTCAAACCACCTAACCACTTCCCACGTACTATTGGATGTTATGGAGTACCTTCATTAGGGAACAGATTCCAGTGTTTATGACTGAAAAAATAAAGCAGTTGTGCAGACTAGATAATGTAACCCCATACAGATGTTTGAAATACCTTACTAAAACTCAGACAACTGCAGAAAGTTCTGCCATTTTTTAAATGTGTATGTCTCATGTAAGCTATTAGTCACACTGCCCCCACAACTGGTGTAATGGTGGTACTGTTCTGTTTCATCCATATACACAGATTTTTAGAAAATCTATACAAATACACACTAAATGTGCAGAGTATGGAGTCTCCATCCATATCTGTACATGTATTTAACGTTAAGCATTAAGAAGTCACTTGTCAAGCTTGTTTAGGGGTCACATAGCCTTAAGGACATTGCCTATGTGTTAAGAATATGTTTTACATTAAACAATAATCTGCTTGCACTACACAGTCCACTGATATGTACAACAAAACAGCCTTGTCTATGTTCTTTATTTTTGTTAATAAGTATACAATTTTTATTACATATTTGATTCTACCTGTTCTTATTTTGAATGTCATATATTTGTAGGAGTCTAATGCCCCGTACTTTGGAAGGACAAATCACTATGGAGAAGACACCCAGCTACTTTGTCACGCGAGAAGCCCCTGCTCGTGTCTTCGCCATGAGCCGTCACACCAAACTCATCGTGGTGGTCCGAGACCCTGTCACTCGGGCCATTTCAGACTACACCCAGACTCTGTCCAAAAGCCCTGGACTGCCCTCTTTTCACAATCTGGTTTTCAAGAACTCCACCACAGGTTTGATTGACACGTCATGGAGTGCTGTGCGTATTGGTATCTATGCCAAGCACCTGGAGAACTGGCTCAGATACTTTCCGCTCTCGCGGTTACTCTTTGTAAGTGGAGAGAGACTCGTAACAGACCCGGCAGGTGAGATGGGAAGAGTGCAAGACTTTCTGGGCTTGAAGAGGGTGGTCACCAACAAGCACTTCTACTTCAACCAGACCAAAGGCTTTCCTTGCTTGAAAAAGTCAGAAGGGAGCAGTAAACCAAGGTGTCTGGGCAAATCTAAAGGTAGAGCTCATCCTCAAATACCATCTGAAGTGCTGGTCAGGCTCAGGGACTTCTACAGACCCTTCAATCTGAAGTTCTATCAGATGACGGGTCAGGACTTTGGCTGGGAATGAAAGCTTATTTAACAAGTCTAGGGTGGTCACTATTGATTATGAAAAATCTATACTCAGAAAAAGTAAAGGTTCTCACATGGTTTTTGGCTTGGCAATACAATAATAGAAAAAACATTTTGATTGTAGAGTTTTATATTAAGTGGAGACTCTTTTAACATTTGTAAATGTTCTTAATACTTAAATCAGTTTCTTTGGGGAACAAAAAGTGGAACTCCTGTGAGAGAATCATTTTGGGTACCTTTATTTTTACCAGTGTTCTGATTGTGACAAGTAATGAAGTGGGCAAAGTTTTTTCCTATAAAAACGTCAGACCAAAAATGGAAAGTACTTAAGTAGAAAACTATAAGAAAAACTTTAAAAAGCTACACAGATTCCTCTTGTCAAATTACACTTTAGCCTTAGATACATTTTACAAAATACACATTCTCCATAGGGAACAAACTCAAATATGAATTTTATCTGATTATTTTATTATTTGAGGGAAATCTTTTATTTTTATTGCATAACTTTTGCACAGGCCACATCCTATGTTGTTTTTTTCCCCAGTGTGTAAACAGTATACATATAAACAGTGATTAGTACAGTGTGCAGTACAATGTGCAGAAACTCTACAGACTCTATAGAGAATGTAGAGGAGGTAATCTGACCAGAGGACTTTCAAACTTTTGCATATGCCTGTAACTGCTAATCAACCTACCCTGCACACAAATGCATTGTTTTGGGATAAAATGTAATGAGAACTCTCAAAAAGCCTACATTTATTTGGGTTATTCATTCTAAAGGATATTAATTCCATATTAGAGTGACACTGTTACTTGGTGTAGCAGGGTTTATTTTGTTCTATTCTACTGTGTTCTGATTATGTTACTTAGTATAAAACATGTCATGTCAAGTTTATGTCTATAGAGCTTTTTCCAACTTTGTCACAAAGCAGCTTTACAGAAACTTGGTCCAAGCCCCCAAAGAGTAAGCCAAAGGTGACAGAGGCAAGGAAAAACTCCCTAGCTGTAGGATGAAATCTTGGGAGGAACCAAGGCTCAGACGGGGGAACCCATCCTCCTCTGGTTGACACCAGATAGCAATAACAAACAAGAGAAAAGAAAAGTAAAAAAGAATAAATAAAATAAATATATATAATAATAATAGTTCTCAGTGTAAATGGGTGGCAGCAGTTCCTTGTGTACAGGTGCTGTGAAGACTTCAGATCAGTTCTTTGGTGGATAGGGCTGTTCATATGGGCTCCTCAGCAGGAGTGAGTGGTATCGGGGGGGGGGGTTTAGGCTGGTCCAGATAGCAGAATGGGGCAGGATCACTGGTATCTCAACGGGGCAGCTCAACAACATGCGTATGTCAAAATTAAACTGTACACAGACATGTGGTGTGTATGAGCATATAATTGCACAATTTTCTGTTCTAATTCTAAATGTAAAGAAACAACCAGTTCTACCATCTAAAATTAGTCACATGACCACAAAAAAGACACATCTGTGATATCTAATCACCATCCAGATTTAGGCTGTTTGAAATTAGTGGATGCATACTTTATATTGCCAAAAGTATGCAGGCACTTGACCATCACACCAATATAAGCTTGTTAGACAATCCATGTCAAAACAGTGGTTATTAATATGGAGTTGCTTCCCCCCTCTTCACACTCTTCTGAAAAGGCTTGCCAAAAATGTTTGGACTGTGTCTAGTATAGGACTTTAGTCAAAAGAGCATTTGTTAGGTCAGGTGCTGATGTTGGACAACAAGGCCTGGCTTAAATAACGTTCCAGTTTACACACCAAACAAAGTCTTTACGGACCTTCCTTTGTACACAGGGGACTAGGAAAAGGTCTTCCCAAAACTGCTGCTACAAATTTGGAAGCATATAATTATGTAAACTGTGTTTGTATATTAATATTACTCCTAGCTGGAACAAAAGGGGCCAAGCCCATTATCCTTCCTCTACTAAACTCTATTATTTGCATTGTGCATTCTGTTAGACAGGATTCTCTTGGCATCAGTCGAACCCAGATTCGTCCTGCTTGATTCATCACTGATCCAGGGTCCATATGTATCGTGCTGACACCACAACAGCCAATGCTTGCTGTTGTACACAAGGTCACACACTAAGTTTGTGTGTATCTGCTCTGCTATGGAAACTCATTCCACGAAGCTCTCCAGTTCTTTTGCTGCTTTTGCTTTCAGCCCTGTTTAAAGTCAATGAGCCTTTAAGTACATCTCATTCTACTCCCAGTGCTTTGTCTATGGTTTAGCAGTTGGCTTAATTTATCTCAAGTGTTTTTCACCCAAATTTCCATTTATTTCATCTGTACAACACCATGGACAATCATTTTTAGTGTGTTTTTCAAACCAATTTAAAGATCAGAAAGACTCAAAACAGAACTGACTCTCAGCTTCTATTAAAATGAGACATTAGGTTGAGAAATGCTGTAGTTAAAGACAAAAAGGTTAACAAATATGTACATAGAAATTTCCATTTTCTGTCTGTTTTTGCCTTACTTTGGCTATTTATATTGTAAGTCAAAATGAACCCAATCCACTTCCAAAGTGAATTTTCATTGTATCCAGATACTGCTATTACATTTGTGATGTTTTTTGGGTACCTTTTTCACCAAAATAAATATAAGACTGACAGATAATGTTGTCTCATTAGATCTATAAACTACAATTTCTGCACATCTTTCACCATCTTTTTAGGCAACAATTGTACTTGAAAGCACAAGTTTCAAAGCAATTTTCAATTGCATTACACAGTTTCATTTGTTTCTGTTATTTTATTCACTTGTTTACTGTTTGTTTCTATTTTCCATTTTAAAACCATGATGTTAACTACCACTATTTTCACTTGGTTAAATGTTAAAGATACAGGTACAGGTGAAGCTTTAGGTTTTATAATTCTTTATGTTTGCTTTATTAACAGAGAAGAAGACAAAGCCATTTTTGTGGACTTTAAAAGATTGTGTTTGTTCATTTTAATGCACAAATGATTCTATATTTTCATTTGTACTGTCTGTTCTAAATTTGTTTTCTGAAGTGTTGGTTTATATGTGCATATGATTTTAAATTGAGCAACCTATGCTCTCAGATGTGTTTTTTCATAGCTACTCGCAGGATAAGCTTTACAGAACATGATATCCACCACATAATGCTGTGCTTTCAGTTGTTTCAAAATGTTAGGCTAACAAGGTACAAAGGTAACTGAAATCAAGTTTAGCTGGATTACACAATGAAAAAAATGACATAAAGAGGGTATGTATGGGTGTCACTTTCCAACAGCAACATGCCCCCTCAGTTAGACTGGGTTTTAAAAAATGCTGCAACAGTGATCCCTACTTCTTACCAAAGAACCAATGGTTCATGGACATTTACATGTGGCCACAAATCAGGTTTCCTGATGTTTATTTGTACCTGCTTTTGCTGCTGGGGAAATATACAAAGCAAAGCCTGATGTCATAAAAACAATAAATGATTCCTGGCCATATCAATGCTCATGGCCAACTGGTTGTTTAGTAAGTTTTACTGATAATTGTCCAGTCCAACCGCCATTAATTTAATCAGATTATCTTTTGTTTTACTCCCTTTTTTATGGTTTCTTCTAGCCTACAACTAGTTGTTTCTGTGAATTGCAGCGATCAATTTGCTTCTCTTTTCTTTAGCTTCCAAGAGTCTGTTAAAAGATTGCTCTAATGTCTTGTTTAATCCATTTGAACAGTCAATCGCACAATATATCTTTCCCATTTTACTGAATTTGAGTTGAATGCTAATGCTACTACTCAGTGGGTGTAACCTACTGTGACATCCTGTGCATACCCTCTATACATACATTCATACACACACTGAGTTCTCATTAGATTTTCTCTCATTAGAAAGCTATTTTGGGTAGCACTTTGGAAAGATCAATTAGTAGTTATAGACATATGCAAATGTTTAGGTGCCCCAGTCGGAAAATGACTACACATCCTCTTCAGGGAACACCCTTATGTACACTGCAAATTATTGAATTTAACAAACTGAGAAAAAAATAAAAATTATCCCTGTGCAATTTTTTATCCAATATGCTCAACTCTTCCACTAAATTTGCACTACAAATTGCAGAAAAATGTCAAATTGTAGTGTGCTCTCTGTAGAGGATGTGAACTTATTTCCACTGAAAGATTCGACAAAATGTGATTTAATTAGCAGTGTTCAAACATTTGCTTATGACTCTGTGGTGCAAAAGTGACTTTTGGACAGTGGAATAAAATTAAGGCATTCGTTGTACAATCATTTTTTTTTGCTTATCATGCATTATTGGTTGCGGCTATTTAAACTGTTAGAAATGGATTTTTACCTTCTTATTCACATTTCATACAATTCATATAATACTGGACTATGCCTTATTTTCATGCAATTGCAGACAGCCAGAATATCATTTTGCATTGTTTGCCTGTATATTTGTTATTTATGTGTAAAATATATTGTGGCTGTTTACCACAAGAAACTGTGCCTGTGATCAAGTGGATTTTCTGATTTTATTCCCAGATCCACTACTGATGATAATGTTCTGAAGTATAATTTATACTGTGTATGATGCAAGCTGCTGATAAGTTGGTTTTGTTTAAATAAACATATCTGACATTTAAATGTTATGAACAATAGCTTTATTATAGTTTTATTTGTGTGTTTGACAGTAATTTGGAAAATTAGTCATTTGTGCATTTCATGGCAAAAAAGGCATACAAATGGTACAAAATGGTACTAAATTAATACATTTAAGTTTTGAATATTTGAACACTGGCTGAACCTACCAGCATGTGTAGAATTGCAGTGTTATTTGAGAGGGAAGAAATAAAGTAATTAAAGCCTTCATGTCAGCCAGCAGAATTGGGATCAAGATGTGCTCATTCTGAACAAATGGGCAGTTGAATCACAATACAAAATGTGGGCTATGAGAGACCACTGCTTATAAAGTGAGAATAATGCATTGCTTTGGACCATTTCTGTTGATTTGTTCAAGAAAATCTGACAAAATATATGGCAGAGTAAATGAAAAAAAAAGAAAACCAATAAAAATAGAGGAAAGAAGTTTCGTTTCAGCAGTGACAATGCAGCATGCTTATAATGCACTACAGACAAACATAAGTGCTGCCCCTGGCAGGGTTATTTAAGAGAAAGAGAGAGCATGAGTCTGCTGAAGGGGGACAGCACTGTACTTAGGGCCAAATTTAAAATTAACGTGGTGAGAGGAAGCTCTCCGATGTGTGAGCAATCAATTTGTGAGGGTCATTGGAGACCTCTGGCATGGCAATCTTTGACCTACGGCCCTCTGGACAACCCCCATGTCATGCCATATTAAAGTGTTTACCACCAGAGCAGTTCTCTTTCCTGGGGACGCATTCATTTTACACATCCACCGAGGCCTCATTGAACTACAGTGATCAATAACTGCCTGTTTTAGTTTATAGTCTCAGCAAAAGGTCCCTATATCCAGCCTGTCCCACTGGCACCATGATTTAACCCAGGTCAAGTAGAGGCCGCTTGTACACGTGTAAAATATTCTTTAAATTTATATTTCAGTACACTTCTGTATTGAATATTTTTCAGTATTAATTATATAATTCATTATTAAATTTTTTATGCAAATTGATACACTGTTCTTAAGCCACTTAATCATTCATTAGCTTTAATGTATAGAATTATTTGAATAAATTGGTGAATTATTTAATTTTATTTCTTAAAATAAAATGTATGAGGCTTAAAAGCCTGCATAACACTAGGTCAGGGGTGCCCAGCTCCGGTCCTGTAGGACTAGTGTCCAATATCACTAAAATCAGTATGCAGTATTTAAAACAAACCGACAAATAGGACTTTAGAGCAACGTCACGGAGAACCACATTTGGTTCCTTTAAGAGCTTTGCAGTCGAGTGCTTTCAGAATCAACCATTGAAAGGTTCTTTTGGACCATTGTTCTCATGTGGGGGGCAGGGGACCCCCAGGGTTTGTGATGTAAAAGCAGGGGGCTCTTGATTTTATTTACTTTTAAATGATGTGATTTGTAAGTAAACATTAGATACAAGACCCCCTTACTCCAGCCTGAAGTCCACCCTCAATAAACATAATATAGGATAATATCCACCACTCATCCCCTGCCACCACTCATATATATATATATATATATATATATACTTTTTTTTTTTTTAATATACTCTATGAATCCCTGAGGTGAAATTGTTCTCTGCATTTTACCCATCCAGAATAATGAGCACTAGCATATGAACTCGGAGAAGTGGGGAGCCACACAAATGGCTGTTTGCCTGTGGAGCAGTTGGGAATTAGGTGCCTTGCTTGTTGCACTTCAGCTGTAGGTTCCAAAAATCAAACCAGCAACCCTTCGGTCAGAAACCCGCTTCTCTAACCTTTAGGCCACGGCTACCCCCAAAATATCAGGGTAAAGGGTAAAAGGGTAGAGTCTATGCAGTTGAGACTCTCACACTTAGGGAAATTCCAAGGGTCAGTACAAAGAATGGTTGAACCTCACCTTGAGTCAAACACCTTTGTGATCATGGTATAACCCCTGCCAGGGAAGTATTGGCAAGCAATATGGGGAAAATATATCAATACATACAATATTTATAATTTATTCAGATGTTCAATGAGTTGGAAACCAGTGGTGCTGCATTTGAAAATATTATGATGGGCATAAAGCAGGAAAAATGCGTAAGGGTAAGGGTGTCAAAACTATGATCAGTTCTTTAAGTACTGAATATTCACAAGGTGCTCAGGCAGAAAGAAAATCATAAATCATAAAATATATTATTCATGTATATTGTGACAATTTATCACAATAGCAATTAAATATCATATTGTCCACCTATAACTTAATAATATATATAAAATACTATAACCACTTAATCATCTGCGTATACTACTACAAAACAATTATGTTAACAGTGACATATTTGTTCATGTTTCTAACAGTTAGAATGTGGTGGTCATTGGAGCATTCCTGGACATAAGTAAAATAAGAGAACCCTTTTTCAGACCCTTATTTTGAAGAATGCAGATACAACTGTGCGTGGGTTTGACATTGAAAACATATCAAATAAACATCAGCATCAACAGCAGCCCTGCTTTAGTGTAGGTCCCCAGCAGCGTTTCTCACAAAGCTTTTCTCTCTCTCTCTCACTGCAGCTCTGATGAGAGGGATTATAAGAATGTCTTTGAAGGATTTCCTCTGTAAAGTTCTCTGTGTGCCCCCCTCCTTTTTGGTGGGTCCTGAAAGCTGAGATGCTATCGGCTATTTGGCTATATAGCCTCTAAATGAATGCATTCAGAAGCAGCAGTATTGATATGCAAAAGAAGTCAGAGTTTGGACTGCTTGTTGGAGTATAGGTACTGTTGGTGTCAAGACAACTTAAAATTTCAGAAATAACTTAATTTGAGCTAGCAAAATACTTTATTCCGAGTTATTCTAGATGGCATCTACTGTTCCAGTCATCATAAACGTCCATTTACACAATGTAAAGCATAGCTGGTGTTTTCAATTGGTGTGAAAGTTATGAGGTCACACTTGTAGGTACATGTATACATGTATAAACATCATACTTAACAGGGCCTCGTTTCCCATGGTGCTTAGATTGGAGGCAATGGCCTTTTGCTTATAAGACTACCTCTCTAATTAAGCTCCAATTTCCCAAACTGTTCTCCATCTCAGAATGTAGGCTAACCAAGACATAGTAGGCCTGCTATAAGCCAGTCTATGTTTCCAAAATCTGTGACTAGAATGACTAGCCATATGTCAAGAAGTGTTCTGCCTCTACACATATTGATTCTGTACCTATTATTTCAATTTGTTTTGAGGTTAAAATTATTAAATATTAGTCAAAATGTGACTATAAAAGTAAAAATGACTTTTATTTTATTTATTATTTAGAAAAATAGACATTTATCAAAGTAAAAGCATAAAATGTCTCTCCTACTAAGACAAGCACGTTCAATTGGAAGTTTGGAATCCATTCCTCCACGTTTCAGTGAGCCATGAGTGAGAAGTAATGAAACAAAATCCAAGAAAGTCTCTTGCATGCAGTAATCGCTAGGCTATCACTGGCTCGGATAAGAAGGGGATTATGCCAGCGTTGACAAAATCCTTTCGATTATATCACTTCTACTTTTTGGCACAAAAAGACTGGCGACCCGCAAAGCAAGGGTCAAGCATTGATACAAAACTGCTCAAGAGACTGTTGAGTAGGAGTGTTCAGTTATGCATGATGCTGCCAGGGCTTCTAATCTGTCTAGTGTTGTTCTCTTTTTGACAGATTTGGAGAACAATAGATCAGATTAAAGGGAACTGCAGTGGCTGCACACGCACACACATACATACATACATATAT
>JBBPDA010000081.1:30239663-30268533 GCA_037974385.1 Arnoldichthys spilopterus
TTCTTATTTTAGCAATGTTTCTGAGATGAAAGAAGGCAATCCTAGTAATATTATCTACATGAGCTTCAAATGAAAGACTGGGATCAATGATCACACCAAGATCTTTCACAGCTGCACACGATGAGACAGATTGGCCCTCCAGAGTTAGTGTGAGATTGGACAGTTTACTCCGGGCTGCAGGTGGCCCTATTATGAGTACTTCTGTTTTATCAGAGTTGAGTAGGAGGAAGTTTAGAAGCATCCATTGTTTAATGTCATTTACACATTCCTCAATTTCCTCAAGTTGGTGTTTCTCACCAGGCTGTGTGGAAACTGTGTCGTCAGCGTAGCAATGGAAGTTTACTCCATGTTTTCGGATAATATTACCCAAAGGTAGCATATACAATATTTTAAAAAGTGCATAGGTAGGGGGTCTAAGGTGCAAGTTGATGAATTTGAGGAAGAAATTAGTGAGATGAGATCTTTTTCTTGAAGTGGAGAAAAACAATATAATCGTTGATCTGATATAACTGAATTTTCTGAAGAGTAAAGTATCAAACTGTCTGGACTTGGATTTTTGGACTGAATTTTGTTTCTAATATTTTGAATTTTATCATAAAAAAATCATCATTTAAAATAATTTTAAAATCCAGTGGTATTATATTACAGTATATATGACACACAGTAAATTCAGTTCTACACTAAGATTCTTCGATGTTCCACAAGTTTGACATTTTTCTACTGACCACTTGATCCTCAATCCACAACCTACATATGCAGTCAAGACTTCAAAATACATTTTTCTTCCAGTGCTGCCTTTCCTATCTTATAATGTGCCAAGGGAGCAGATAAGCAGTATAAAAGTATTTCTCTATTGTATCATCCACTGCGTTTAATCAGAGTTTCGGGTGTGTGCCAGCCGGCTAGACTACAGCTGCTGATAAAACCTTCATCGCATGCATACCTGCTTTGAAGTCATAACTTTCAGCTGCTTGCTGTTGCTATCTTTGCCATACACCGATAAGCAGGGAGATCTAGACCAGGAGGTACGATCAGGAATGTTTACAAACAAGTTTGTCATATGTGACTTTAAAGCAGACTTCAAACTGATACAGCTAAGCTGCAAAGATGATTCATTATAATTAAATGTATAAATGTTCAAAAAAGGTCATCATGATATTTGGTGGCTTATCTCCAGCAAGATGTATTCTTGAAGTATGAAGATGCTGTCCTAAACGCTTGCCCTTCATAGGTCATAGAGAGCAGTTCAAACGGGTGACTTGTCTCCAGACGGAGTGCAAGCTATGTGCTTCTGTTCCATCATTAGAGTGGTGGTTCATGCACAATGTTGAGAACAGTTTAATTTACATTCAACTAAATAACTATTAAACACCTTTATGCCTAATACCTAACAAATCACATTTATTTTCCACAACCTAAAACATGGGCCTAACTTAAACCCTAATCCTGCCTCAAAACCTTTCTCTAACCTTGATTCCTACTTCACATAGTTTATGAGCAATCTGAACTAATAGATCAATCTACAGTAAATATGTCAGTAAAAAGGGATTATACGGTTGTATTTATTCACCAATGTACAAACCCCATTTCCAAAAAAGTTGGGATTTTCATAAAATGCTACAAAAACAAGAATGTGTGATTTATTAACTTTCATTTGGCTCCATTCTAACTTTTTTAATGTTTCTTAGGCATCAAATTCTAAATTTGTTAATATTTACAAAATACATTTAAGTTGATAACTGAAAACATTGGAAATCTTTCTATTTTTAATTAAATGAAAGTTCATGAGAATCACATACTGTTGTTTTTATTGCATTTTACAAACAATCCCAACTTTTCTGGGGTTTGTACAATGAAAATGTACTCTCAAAGGTGCAAGATGTGACTTAAGGGACACTACATTCACATTTTCAGGGCAAGACTTAAAATTACATTTATTAATTTTCATAACATAACTAGCTGCATAGTGTCAATAAAAAATGGTATATAATAGGAAAATATATAGTATGAAAAATCAGTGCACATGATGGAAATAATTTCTTTAAAATATTTGAACAAGCAAACGTTTCACCCTCTTTGATACAGAGCCTATAAATAAAGATGATTTTGCTTCAACATACAATTCTTATAACTGACATTTTGTAATCTTGAAAACAACATTTACAAACACAAAAAACAGATCAAGTCATATGTAAAAAGTAAGTACACCCTTTCACTCATCATACCTTCAAATCTATAAAAATTAGATACAGGTGTTTTAGATTGGGTGCAACTGATCTAAAGAACTTTAAGAAAAAGACTTTGATCGACTATGAGTCTGGCAAGGGAATTAAAAGAAGTCTATTTTTTTAAACAAATCTTTTCACTGTAAGAAAAATCATCAAGAAGTGTCGTAGACTTCAAATGACCGCTAAATGGACTGGCTGCCCCAGCAAAATCAGCCCAAGAGCATTTAATGTGAAAAGAAGTCTCCAAGAACAGCATTTTCATCACAGGATCGGCAGGTAACTCTTCAACTGATCTCAGGTCAGGGCCAAGGCTGTGCTTTCCTTCTCCTCAGATGATCTTTTGATAATTTTGTAAAGTAACTGACTGAAAAAATTTCCCTGGGGTTTTGTTCAATCATATCAGTTGCTTGTTAAAATAAGTGGACAAAATGAACAATTTCCATGGAGTGTACTTTTTTTTTTTTACATGACTGTATAGGTTCAGTGGAATAAAATATCCTACATTGAAGAATGATTATATGCCCTCTCTAAATCTGTGATTATGTAGGGCATGCTTACATATATTAAAAAAACCAACAAGCAAAAAGTACTGGCATTCAGGCTGCAACATGTCTACTGTTCTCATACAGTGTCAGAAACCAGATGAGCAAGAATACTGGAGATTACTTAACAATCGCCACAGCATGAGGAAGATGTTTGATGATTGGGTATTGGGTATTGCTTTTAGTAGGGTTGCATCAAACCAGCTGCCTCCCTCTTTTGGAGCATTATTTGCACACGCACTCAGTATCAAGCTAGTAAAATAATTACAGGAGTGTTATCCTCAAGCACTTCAGAGTTACACTTTGCTGCAGAAAGCATGTTTAAAAAATAAGTTGAAGGCATTTAAAGCAGGGCTGCTCAAAGTAATGCATACATTTAATTTGTCTCACCATTTCAATTTTAAGAGTTTTTCCAATAAATCAACAATGATCCAAAAAGTTAATAATGTAAAAATCCAAGAATCTTAACAGCAACGGATGTGAATGCAGTGCATGTAGATACATATTTAGGTGCATATTAAGCTACCAGTTTAGAGCTAATGACAAAGATACAAGTGTCACAACACAAGGAGTGTTACCTTTTTAGAAAACCCAAGACAGCAAACATCATATATAAGGAAAACATATTTAAAGAGGACAATATTTATTATCATACATGTTCTAAAATGTTCCACAAATTCTGACATGTTACAACACAGGGTTAACAATCAAGCTGTTTGACCACTGACAGGTGAAATTAATAACATTGACTTTCTAGTCATTTTTATTAGTGGCACCTGTCAGGGAGTGGCATGTATTAGGCAGCAATTGAACAGTCAGTTCTTGAAGTTGATGTCCTGGAAGTCGGAAAAATGAATTATTGTATGGACTATAGTTGGTAGCAGAAAGTGTTTACTTTTAGAAATGAAGTATGTGAGTATGCAGAAAATCTAAAATATTAGAGACCTATATGAACTTCTTTAGCAGTTTGAGAGCTCTTCCAATAAACCTTACATAATGTGGAGGTTCTATAATTCTAAAAAGGTTCTTTGAATGCACACATCTCATTTACAAAAACTGCATTTTGGGACCATCAATAGAAAGGTTATTTAAATAGTTGTTTTTTCTAATCACATAAAAACTGAGACTTGGCACATTTATATTAAAAGTGGCATAAGCAAAACTTGATGCTCACATTATAGAATTAAATCATATAGAAAAAGAAGAGAGGGTGTTTTTTTCTCAGTTTGTTCATTCCATTAGTGTTGTTCACAGTTGGTCTCACCAGAATAGTAAATATAAAACTTTTAAAAAATGTTCTTTATGCAAATAAATAAGTAAGTAAAAAGTGCAAAATACATACATGCAAATATCCTTTACATACCTTTTTACATAATTTTTTCAAACACAACATGCTTTAGTGTCAGTAGTACAGCAGTTTAATAGTGGTGCATGAGATATGTATTAATAATAAGTATTAGGGTAACGATTAGTTTCTTCATAGTTAATCATTACTTAAAGAAACATTTTACATGTAGTTGCCACAGTGCTTATTAAATAATTACACTTTTAATTTTATTGCAGTTCATTAAATTAAAAGAATATAGACTATATACAATATAGAATAACTGCTTTGAAATGTATTATTTTTTTATTTTTGAATTTAGTGAGTAAATACCAAAGTAAAAGTGAAGAAAAAAATCCTACAAAATTTGATTTCAGTATTTATAAGATACAAATCACTTTACTGAAGCTTCACTGCCCTCTTCAGGCCAAAACCAAACTAGGGTAGAGAAACCCCTTAAAGTTATAGTTCAGTGGTTTCTCTACTCTTAAGTGTACAGTTTTGAAAAAGTAATAAAGCACTGGTGACTCAGTGTTGCAGGAAGCACACTATCAATAAGACCACTCAGAAAATGCCCCAGTCCCACTGTTACCTTCATGAGTACCTTGCCTTTTGCATGAAGAGAAAAGAGCATTCAGACACTTTAGCTTTTGTTACAGAATATATTTCCAATGCATATGAATTGAAAAAAAGGTTTCAACAATAGAACTGATGAGGAAAATATAAAATATACATACAGTGGTACTTGAAAATTTGTAAACTCTTTAAAAGTTTCTGTATTTCTGCAATAAAAACAAAAATCTGTGATATGTTAATTCACATGAATAAAAGGACCAAAAAAAAATTCGTTTTACCATTTGAGCTATCATGATTGGGTATAAAAGTAGTATCACTCAAGGGATTTACTTCTACACAAAAGGAAAGGTGATGTATCAACATGGTAAACATGCCTCTATTACAACTTTTATTGTGTTGCAGCCATCAAATTCTAAATTTGTGTATATGGTGTGACTCTCTGCAATAACTATACTTCAGCTTGGAGGAATTTTAGCCCATTCGCCTGTTACTTTTGCCACTTGCAGATGCAATATTGGATCATTTTCCTCAATAAAACTGACAAAGTATAATATTTTTGTCTAGTTTGTTTAATTTTGATTTTTTTATCCATTATGATGATATTTTAGGTCATATTTACATCGAATTAGAGAAAAGATGTCATTTGGGAGCACTTCATGCAGCAAGTAGCAATCATGGTGAAGAAGATTCTTAAAGTTTTCAAGGACAAAATTGCAATGTTCATGGAACCACAACTAATCTCCCTCAGACAGAAGTTTCTCTCATATTAATAATAAAGAAGGTTAGTAAGAAAACAGCAGTAACTCAAAAATAGCTGCAGGATAACATGAAAGCTGCAGTAACAACATACACAGAGGATGATAAGCAGTCAACTACACTGCAGTCATTTCCATTTCAACACCTCACACAAATCTCCACTGTTCATCATCAACAAAAATTTTAATTCTAAATTACCTTCAAAGAATTTGGCGGATGCTCTTATCCAGAGCTACAGACATGGATCACTTACACTAGTAAACCTAGATTTATGTTAGACAATACATAAATAATTAAAATTAAAATACAAGTAGAATGCTTAAGCAAGACAATTCTTCAGCTCATTGTGTCTGGCAAAAAGAAGGGCTGCAATCCTATGAATGTTTGGTAAAGACTTCTTACCAAGAAGAAAGTGCCAACATGACCTGTGTGCTCAGGGTCATTGTCATTCTTCATGAAGAACTTTCTCGTTAGGTTTAGTTCACGTCAAGATATTCTGACGTTTTCTTTTAGATGTTGCTGAAATAATTCGGAATTTATTGTTTTATCAATGATGGCAGACTCTCCTGGCCCAGATGAAGCAAAACACCCCCACCATGTTTAAAAGACATATAAAAGTTCCTAAGCTGGAATGCAGCATAATCTTTCTTCAAATGCTGCATTTATCACGTAAACCAAAAATTTGTGGTATGGTCTACACAATCTGGCTGACTGTGGATTGGTGGAGCCAAAACACTTCAGACATGGTTTTGTAACATTTTCCAGGCTGATGAGCTTCAACAGCTATTTTTCTGCGGTTGTCAGAAATGTCCTTTGTTTGTACCACGATACAGTTCCATAAACGTATTTTGCAGATTAGGCCATGATTAGACCATGATTAGTCATGTCCAAACCAAGAGTTCAAATGAGAGAGATATGACTGACCGCTAATCTCTAGATCTATAAATATTTGTTATAAAATACGTTGAAATAACTGGTCAAGGGACTTGTCTACTACCAAAGTTACTGCACTACAGATGTAATTTATAAAGCTGAAGTAGGCTTTTGATTTTTGATTGTCCTGTATTAAACAAACTTTTTTTTTTTTAACTTTTTCATTCCACCTTAAATAGTGCAAATTTGAAAAGGAAATGGAGTTAGGGCTGTCACAAAGTCAGAATTTCTCTTCCAATTGTTGTGAATATGTCAGGTGCTCCACTTTTTGTCTCTCTTGGAAATTTTTTTTTACGTCAACAGCTGAGATACTGCTGCTGCTTGAGCCCTCCCTGTATACCTGTCTGAAAGGGACTGTTTTTTAGACTTGAAATGCAAGTTGCATAAATGTACTTTGAAATTTATGAATTTTAACTGTCACCTAGTAAAAAAAAACATGATGAAATGACGAATTCTAAACTCCGCCAGAGGAAAAACATGTAAAACGGAATATAGACTCCTTTGCTAAAATAGTCAATAGTTAAATATTGCCTAGATTATGAAACAATCACTATCTTAGGTAGCTAGCTATATAAACACCAGCTACCAGCTTAGCCCTTTTTGTGGTCCTTTTGCAGATGTCTCCCAAAACTGGATGCTGTTCCACAGGTTTCTGGAGGGACTGCATCGCAAAATGTACTGTAGTTACTAACACATTTAAATTCCTTCTGCACCTTATTCACTCCTAATTTCATATGTGCAACATACTTGGGTACATTACTCAGCTACATTATAGCACTGTATTGTTCTGTTGTCCCCAGTCATTTTAGATACTATTGTTCTACAAACATGTTCACCAGCAGTTACTCAGCCGCTATATTACACTGTATGATTGTCTGCTCTTTGATGTATATTGTCTACATTAGTAACAAATGGTATCCTTTTTCTCTTTTTGGGATGATTACGCCAATATTTTAGATGTTTATGTTGATGCTTTATAATCATATTCACTTGAGCTTCTCTATATCAGCAGCAGCTTCTTCAGGAGCTTGGACTGTCTTTCTTGCATCACGGCACTTATTTATGACTTGGCGACATATAAATGTCAGTAATTTCCGTTTGGAGAGGGAAGAACAATGATGTACAATTTCAAAGCCTCATGAATGTAGCAAAAACATCATATGTTGTCTTGTTAGAATATTAGATATTGCCTTTTTTAACAGACAGAATAAACACAGTAAAAAGAGTTGCTCAACATCAGTGTAAGATATGCAATTATTAACTGCCAGTGAAATGTGTGTCGTAATGGAAGGAAAAACATCTAAATGATTTTTGTGAAGTATTTATCTTTTCAGATTTTCTAGCAATAATATATTGAGTATAATAGCAAATGCAGTTTGTTCTTTTAAAGCTGTAAAAAAGCAATAATGTGAAAAACCTGAAGATGGTTCTCACCTTCTTTTGTTGGGTTGTAGTCATGATTGTAATCTTCCCATCCTTACAATCAAGGACCACAGTATCTTAGTTCAGTGTGTTCATAAATAGCACATGCCTACTGCTCTTTAAGTGGAAAAAAACAAAAGTGATGGTCTGGGAAAAGGCAGGCTTTGATGACAACCCCTCTCTCCCTTGCAGATCTACTTGGCATCTTATGGAGGAGGTGGAAAGGGCTGCTTACAGCATGGTTTGTTTATCCAATAATGATGTGGTTTGTTGGTCCAACTAGCACAAATGCCATCACTTACTCATTTCTGCACTACACATTCAGCAGCTTGTAGAAGCCATGTCCATACGGACCAGGAAATTATGGAGCTTTTTAAGAGGCTGTTGCTTAAAGGCAGGAATGCCAAGCTGATCAACAAAGCAGAGCGACTGGCGGAGAAGTGGAATCAGGTGAATTCATGCTTGTTTGGAAGGAAAACCTATAGTTGCAAGAGCCCTATGCTGGTACAATTGGAGACCAATGCTTTAAGGATACAAAACCAGGTCTTTAGAAGTCCTGGGTACCCACTGATGCTGTTTGTATTAAACATGACACCTGGTTGCACATCATTATTCTTTCTTGTAGCTTTGAAAATATCCACATTTACAAGATGAAGTAGATTTAAGAAAGAACAAACTTTTTGTGAACTTCACACACAAACAGGCACAATTATTGGCAACCTTGGTAAATATCAGATCATGAAAAATGTTTGTTGTAAAGAACAAACAAACAATATTGAAAATGACAAATGTACTTGTGACACTGCAAGAGCATGCTGGAAATGTCCAAGCGACCGTGCTACTTTTCATAATGGGGATAAACTCTCACTTACCACTGATCGCAGTCCCCAACACGATCTTCAGCAGTAGCCTATTCGATTTTTTTTTCTCAGTAGACATTCACATTCTGCACACTAGTGATAAATTGAGATGTTATTCATCTGGTTTGTGACCCATCTGTTTGATTGCACGATCCTCACCTATTTTTGATGCCTATGAACTACAAGCAAGACCTTGCTAGCTGTCTAGCACTAACAATCATGCCATGTTTAAAGGTATTCACAAAAATAAATGTAGAGTAATTACGCAGATAAAATCCCCAGGGTGAGCTGCCGATCTCTCCTGATCAAATAACAGAGCCAAATCCAATTTCAACACACTTGCTGAATGTTTGTGCTCCAACTCACAGGTGCTCAATCTTCGTTGAGGGGAGCGAAAACCTTGAAGAGCTTAGCTCCAATCCTAGTGTAATACGTCTGATCCATATAATTTTACCCTGTGGAGCATCCTAATATTACAGCAATGTGTCAGACCTCAACACTCCTTAGTAGTAGCTCTCAAAGACCAGGATTGGGCACCACAGATCTAATTCAAACATTACCTGCATCCCTAGGAGTTATTCCAACACAACATTTGTCAATTTTCATACACACACACTGATGTGACACTTCTATCTACACACACGGTCCATTATATCATAAGTGTAAGAGGCTAGATGCATGTAATAGACAGTGTTTAAAAAGTCATGTAGCACTGCAGACTCTTATCTCCCAGTCAAACAATACCGACTCACTGGTGGTCTTGTCGGGGTCCTTTTTTGAAATTTAAACAAAATGTAAAACAATAATAATAGTAATAATAATAAAATTAATAAATTATGAAAAGACTACAAATTATTTCAACTGCAAAATATCCAATATTCCCCTATGGTTCAACATTAATTTTGCTGAATTCTTTCCTAGTCTCTGAGGGTTTTCTTGTTAAATCATAAACCTTAAACTCTAAAGTACACCTATAAGTGGAGCAGACGAAACAGACAATAACTAAATACAATGGAGATGTACCTAATGAAGTAGCTTGTTGAGGCATGTTTGAAGTCACAAACTTCATGTTTGAAGCAAAAGGCTCGAAAGTAAACCAAACTGAATTTAACCAGGGTTTAATAAGGGTTTTGTTCAAGAAGAACTTCATTAGCCTGCCAATGGGCTAACAGGGTAATCTGTAAGGTAGTCTGGACAAGGGGTTGGATCTATTCTTTGATTTTTGTGTTTGTTTTTAGTGTGCGTGGCGGTCTCCGGATGGTTAAAATCAATAAAAAATGAAACAAAAACAAAAATATAGTAGAAATATAATAATATTAATTATTATTATTATTATTGTCATACCAGACTGAAGGGGAAACAAATGCCGAATTCCTGCAGTAACTGGAATGAAGGATTAATGAGTGCATTTGAAAAGAGGAGTCCTAAGAGATGGACAAAGTAGTCAAAGTGTGTGTGTTTGTGTGTGAGATACTGACAATTTCACCAAACCACATCTTTCTCTGAAACGGAGGTCGCCCAGAACAATGAGAAGGAAACTAAGAATTTATTTATCAAGTGCAATGCTTAAAAAATAAAAACACTCAATGTACTGTGTATGAACATCGCTTATCAGCATAAATCTCCACACACTAAAGTCAATGTTGTTAAAAATCCTGCAAGTATTAATCCCCAAAGTAACCTGGACTAGCACAATAATACAGTATGACCATTGTTTGGCAGTGGACAAATTCACAGGAAAAAAACAAAGCCCAAGCACTTTCTGGCCCCCACTGTCATTACAACCCAAACCCTGCTTTACCTCTACTGTGGCAAAAGGAGAGATGTTACACACACAGTCAGTCAGAGACGGTCACTCTTTTAAATTCAAAGTTCAGTACAAATACATCGACATAAACTAGATTATTAATTGTTCAGGTCTTTATATCCCTTGATGTCTGAAAGAGTAGGAAAGAAGGAAACCCTGAATTTAAAGGTGTTATAACAGGGTGGGAATCTATGTCCACAGAATGTCTTGAGCTTGCTGAGTAATCAGTAATGCTGTAGATTAAAAAAAAACCAAACAAACAAACAAACAACAACAAAAAAAAAAAAACAGCAAGCCAACGTCTACAGCCCCTTCAGCAGCAGGGGGCACTGCTGCTCTCTCCGACAATTCCGTTCACTTTTCTGTGCTCAATTGTCTGTCCCCTCAAGGCCAGGCCACAGATATAGAAATGCCACCAACACAGAGCTGGCTCTTAGTGAAGCATGTGATCCAAGAAGAGATTTCAAGGTTGCCTTTGTTTTTTTTCTCCTGAACACTATTTCTTCGGCAATTTCAAAAACCGTCCTTTTTTGTTGTCAAAAAGCTACCGCAGCTTTACCAGCTGAGCAAGTTGGTGCGGCCAAGAGTCATGAAATAGACCTGGCTGGAGCCTCCAGGGCGTACAGAAGCGAAGAACACCTACGGAGTAAAAGAAAGAAAGATAAAAAATACAATACAGATATCTCAATGTTGTACTGGTTTACGCTGTACAGTATACACACACACACAAAAACACACACCCACTACTAACAAGTCAGAGCCACTGCTGTGAACACTGCTGAAAACAATCTACCACCCAAATAACCTTCTTACTGGTTATTACCAATGCTGAATGGGTTAAAGAGATTGTAATTGTTAACCACACCTACTTTGGCAAGTGAAGTAGACGAAATAGACAATAAGTAAATACAAGGTAGATGTACCTAATTAAGTGGCCCTTTGATTCTTAATTAAGGTTACATTCAGTTTAGTTTTCACACATGAAGTGCTTGACTTGAGTCAAAGTTTTATTCGACGAGAATTCATCAGCCTGCCAATGGGCTAACAGGTTATATGTTAGGTGAAGCATTTACTGAAGGGTTCACTGTAAAAGTGGCACATTCATAGTAAATGAAGTGACTTGAATGTCTGTTACAAAACTCTTTTGTCAAAAGTCAATATTAGTTTAGACTAATGTTAAATCCATTGTGGGGGGAAAGCCCACAAAAGACTACCCCGTATTTCTGCTAGGAAAAAATCATCATCATAATAAACTACTACTAATAAAGTAAAAGATTTCATATTAAGCACTAGGGCTTCTGAAATGCTCCTGGTTTGGTATGAAGCCATGCAGAGGTTGAAAACAAAAAAAACCCCATGAAATTGCAGGAGAATGTCAAGGCGCAACTCCAAATTTTAGTTAGAGGGTTCTTTTCTGTGACAAATCAATCAATGAAAACTCTGTCAACTAAGACTCTTCTCATCGACTGCCAAGACTTGGGTCAGCCCTGTTAACCACGGTTATATGGATAGATGTGCAGCATGTCCATAATGCTTAAGTAATGGAACAGGGTGTGCTACTTTCCTGTCCCATTCTGCTGATTGGACCTGCTTGACACATCCTGATACCCTAGTTCAGGTTATATATATATAAATATATATATATATGCCTTCTTCAGCAAGAGTAAGTGGGTTAAAAGCTGTAAGAGCAGTTTCACAGCAGTTAGCAAAGGCCAGTATTAGCTATGACATGTTTTTTAAAACACATTTAAAAATATTTTAAATGCAATATGACAATGTTGTAAACCGTGATAAAACGTGAGGTTATGAAGACTTTTTTGGGGCATGTGACTAGTGCTGTCCTGCAGATTTGCTTTCAACAATGTCAGAACAAACAGTTTGAACCTCAGGATATATGTGCAGGGGTGATCTTGTCTAAAAAGCTCAAACGTCTCACCTTGTCATTTCTCTCACAGAGGAATTTGAGTCTTTGTGCCCTCTTGTGCATGAAGACACCATCCAGATGACCTGTCTCCACAGAGCGGATCTCTATAGCCTTCTCTCCCCAGCCCATGATCTGATTAGACCTGATGTATGCTATGAAGGACAGGGGGCACAATGTCAAAACTAATAAATACACAATATAATTGCAGGAAGGAGAGGGATTGTATGGGATATAACATAAGAGTAGATACAGCCGCAATTTCACTTAAGTTTGATGACAATAATTAGGAGCAAGAGTGACTACATTTTTAAAAATAAAATAAATTTTAAAAATTATAAAAATTGCACAGTAATGCACAAAAGTCTTAGGCACCTGAGAAAATGATAATTAAAAGCTGTTTAAACACTACATTCATACATTACATTCTCCTAGAGGACGTCCAGTATTACTAGTAGTTTCCAACAAATCGCAAACAATTCTTCATTAGATGAAATCAGTTGCTGCTGATGGAACTTCACACGTATCCATGCAATGATCAAAGGCATGAAGGAGAAATCTGAAGCCAAACCTGTGTTTTTCTAACCAGCTACTTCTAATATCAGCTACTTTTCACAATTTTGACCACTGTTTTCCTGTTTATTTGCATTAATTCTAATATTCACAAGTGTTTTTCCTGCAGAAAGAAACTCACTGCTAAGATCAATGGCTTTAAACTATTAACACAGGTGCTAACACAGACTTTTGCGCAGTATTGTATAAACTAACAGTTAATTTGCCAAGCATATTTGTAGTCCTATTATCACAGAATTACTTGAGAACTTAAAAGGATGAACAAAACTGTATAGGCGCAATTCCATATTTCATTCAAAGAACTTCAAGGACAGATATAGGAATTAAGGTATGGCTGGAGTTAGATTACACATGTAACAATCAATGTAAATAAAAAACAACCAAAATAATGTTGCATCGAGTCAAGATATTCTAGTTTCAAAATCAGATCAAGATAAATTTTATCAGTGCATGCTCTGTGCTTCACCAACCACTAGCCATATCTAAACAAACATCACACAAACAAATGTCAGTCGTTTCATTCTGCTGCATTACATAATCCTGTTCCTGAGTGCTATATTCAGTCGCACTCTGATTGGACAGAATGCAGTTTGGCAGTTTTTGACCGTTCCAACATGGAAGCACTGTCGACGTGTCTGGCCTAATTTAATGGAGAGCCAGTCTGACAACGGAGAGCTGAGGGTACTGAAATTTATATTTAAGGTAAACAAAATTTAAAAAATTAAAAAATTATAGTCAGTTGTGGATGATGAGCACTGCCAGCACACAATCATAAATAAGTTTGAATTATTTGAGCATATAGAGTTCAGTACTTTATTACTGGTCACTTTTTCACTTCTGCACATCGCACTTTACACAATGTGCTGCAGTTTCTTTATATATTTGTAAATATTCTTCTTATATATATCATTTTTTTAACTTTTATTTTATATTTATTCTTATTTATCATGTTCTTCTGCTGAGTTCACTGGTTCTTCTTGTCCAACACATTTCACAGTACTGTTGACCCAACGTTAACATACATATGATCAATAAACCGAACTCGAACTAGTATATGTTTGCTGAGTGTGTGTATGAGACGTAATATCAATGAACATTTTAAAAATAAAAGTTGAGTCTCTTCACAACAGCATCTGAAAGATTATTATAGTTTCATAAAAAAAGATAATTGATGGGTAACTGTTCATTAGACTGATTTTAATGACATCTATGAAAGTTGACCAGTAAATTTTCAGCTTAACAGCCATTGGTAGATAGACCATGTTAATTTTGGATCCTGATTTTATGGTTCCCCATGGGAGTGGTAACGAATTCACCATACCAACAGATGTGGGCATCTCTCCCCACTGCAACACCACGTCTTTGGTTATCCGTCCATATGTATTCACATAGACACCTTCATCTTCATAGCAAACCAGCAGTTCGATGCCATCTGTGTTGGGTAGAATAATGATGGCATGTGACTGGATGCTGGTCTGAATCTAAGAGAAGGACAGAGGGAAAAAGTGAGAAAGAAGATCAGATATAAATAAACCCGGGGCAGATACCCTGCACTTATTAACTTTCAGCAAATGAGAACAGTGCAGAAATACACCTTCCTACATAGTTTCCTGCAATTGAGAACAGATACAGAAGGAGACAGGGTGCTTACGTGGGTGGGCAAGTAGATGTCGTAGACAGCCCCAGAATCCACATCAACAGCATGGAACCCAGAACAGGAGCCATAGATCACCTTTAATCTTTGACCCTCCTCTACGGTCAAGTCCACTAGCAAGGGCTTGTGCACAAGGTCTCCAAATGACTGTAAGAGAGGAAACCCTTAGTACAATACAGTCATATGCAAAAGGTTGAATTCCATTAGTCAAATTATTTTTGTTAAAAAAAACAAAGTTTTGTTACTTTTCTAAATGAATCATGACTGACATTTTTCAGCAAAATTTCTATTTATATGTACTTAGAAAAAATAAAACAAAATCTATAAATGTACCAATACGTTTGCACAGGTCACATTAAGGAGCCCCCCCAAACGGCCAAAACTTTGAAAGTGAAAATTTGCCATTGTGAACACACTCAAGCACGACAACGAAATTTGACCTTCACAAGTGACCAACCTATCACAAGTGCACATGGCAGGCAGCTATCAACAGCACCCGGGGAGCAGCGTAGCGGGATAGTACGTTGCTCAAAAGAACCTCAATGGTGCCTGGGCCAGAGACTTGAACCGTTGGTTCACATGGGCAAGGTCCCAAGGGTAATGTCCTAACCACTAGGCCACCACTGCCCGCATATGACTGTCTAGACCATTTTCCAATTGGGCTCACACACAGAGTGGGTTGCAGAGTTTGTACACTTCGCACTATTAACCACAACTCACCTTAAATGCCATGAACTTGTGGTACGGCTTTGGTGCCCACGCATAGACCTCCACGGAGTTTTTCAGGGCGAGCACCAAAAACTTGATTCTTTCGTATTTAACTGGTGAAAGACAAACATTCAGTTAAGTGTAACTAATGTCAGATATTTCTCTGCTTTAAGATTTCTATAACTGATCATATTTACCACATGTAGTGAACACTGCTACCAAGGTGTAAAAACAACAGCAAAGGCTAATTGTTATAACAAAAGAAAAAGCAAATCTCCACTGTCACTCCCAGATTACTTCATCCATAAACCACGTACCGACTTTGTAGTGCACACAGCCCTCCAGCTCGCCTACTGTAGTCCATCCCTGTTTCTTCTCCACCTCTGGGTCATTGTGCAAAATCTTGTTCCTCAGCCAAGACAGATAATACACTCGAAGCTTGTTCTTCTTTCCTGCATGTTTTATGTAGAGTTTATCATTGAGCAGCAGCACAAAGCAAAAGCCTTTTCAAGAATGAAGCATGGGTGGTGGGAAACTCCAGTCCTGAAGGGCTAGTGACCTTCACAGTTCTGTGATGGACACAGGTCCTTCTCAAACATACATTAAATCTGATAATTAACAGGCGAGTTAAACTAGGCGTGTTCGAGCAGAAGAACTTGGACACCAGCCCTCCTGGACCAGAGTTGCCTGCCCCTGCTCTAAGACAAAGAAATACTGAATACTACAGATACGACAGAATTACAACTCACACTTTGGGGGGATAACTTTCTAAGTAGCTCAAAAAAATGTATCTTACCCGATATTGTGACGAGCACATTAAGGCCTTCCAGGACATCCATTTGTTGGAAGCGACGCCTACTAATGAGGGGGTAGACCTTGCCCTGTCCACTGCGGTCAAGAAGCATAAGCCCACTCTCTGTGCCAACCAGCAGGTTCACCCCTATAACGTCAAAAATGGGCAAGTTATCTAATATCAGGCTGATACCCCTGCTTCACCCTCCAACATAACTATAGATTATCATTTCCCTTTTTAATGAGTAATTAAAGATTTGTTAACAATCATAAGCTTAGTGGTACAGTGTTGATCTTGACCACCCACATTGCTAATGTATACCATGCAACTGGAGCTCTGTATAATCATATAGGAATTTCCTTATGCATGTTTTTCCACATGATAATAACAGCTGTGGAGAGCAACCCACCCCAGAGTGCAGCGCACAGGATCTCAGAATTGAACCTCTTCTTGTACTTGCGGATCTCGGGCGTGTCACTCTGTGGGCGAGTGTTCACCGGGTTCACGTTAACCACTGAGCCCTTCCGCGAAGGGTCTGGCCTCAAGGCTTCCTGCAGCCGCCCGTCGTCCCGAAAGCCTGCTGGAGACCCAGAGTGAAGCATCATCACCTGCTTTTAACTATACTGCTCAAATAAAGTAAGTAAAGGAATTTTTGCATATTTGCCTAATTCGAGATGTGTCTATGTTTAAGAAACACATCACAGGCCACTTATATACTAAAACACACACGCACACGCACACGTGCCAATACCACCTTAAAAAACATTTTTCTGGTTGGATCAGTCCAAGTCAAAGGTGCTACTCCTGAAAGAGTGGCATTCAAAATCATGACAATAGACCCTTACCCATGTTGTTGAGAGAACTGCCACTGGAGGGGGAAATCTGCAGGAGGCGAGGGTCAATAAACGGCGTGAAGGAAGAAGAGGACTTGTGTTTCTGAAGAGTATTACTGGCAGATTGAGTCTGGAACAAGCAGATCACAGTTAGTTGCAGGCCTATGGTAAATGAAACTCACCTGTATATGTATAAATCACATTTTAATGCTATTTGAGAACAGTGGTTCTCAAACCAGTCTTCTGACCCTTAATCCACACATTTTCTGTAATCCAGCTTTAAACATATCTTTACTAGGTATCCGGTGTACTGTTAGGAATTCCACATGTTTTCCTACGTCATTTAGATTAAATGGTTATTTCATGTAAAAAGTGGTTCGGTGTGAAATTCCCCCTTTTAGAGAAACTTACCATGACAGAATTGTTTACAGAAGTGGTGTTAAGAATCAGACACCAAATGCAATTATTACCTAAAAGCTCCTTCACAAAAAGTTACTCCATCAAGTGGTAACAATGCCTGAGACATGGTTTTAAAACAGCCCTGACGAGTCTCTGGTCTACAACGTATTTTTTAAAATCCTTTTAATTGCACAGGGGTTACATACAGTGCACTTAGGCAAAACAGAACCCAAACACAATATAGTGTACTATAGTGTAGCTGGGCCTCGAACCTTTGGTTCACATGGGCAAGGTCCTAACCACTAGGCCACCACTGCCCACGGTATAGGTTCACTGGTTATTTTGGACAGTAAATAATTTGAAAGAAAAGAAAAAAAAACACTGCCTTTATTTTCATGACCAACAGCAGTGGTATGGAGTGAAATATTAAACAGCTCTCATTTCTTTCAAATTATTTACTGTCCAAAATGATCAGTGAACCTATACATATCCTCTGAGATACTCTAGGTAATGCTGATAATGGTAAAATGCTAAATTGCCCTTGTGACCTGAAGGTCGTCGGTTCAAGTCCCAACCCAGGAAACCACAGAGGTACCCTTGAGCAAGGCACCATCCCGCTACACTGCTCCCTGGACGCTTCTCATAGCTGCCCGCTGCTGCACATGTGATGAGTTAAATGCAGAGGTCATTTCATTGTGGTGCAATTTGTGTGTGATTATGTTCACAATGACAAATTGTCACAAAAATCTTTTCATTAATTTCATTTTAATCATTCTAAGATCAGTGGAATTCCCCTTTATTGGCTTAGTTCAGGTATGTTATGAGCTGGGACAATATAAAAATGTGGGCTGTATGGGAGGCCGGTAAAACTGATTTCAGATCCACTGGTATACAGCATTACGGTATAATAATGATATAAACATCTGCTTTCTCTCCTTTACTCTTCATTCCAACTGGAAATGTACAAATATGAAACAATATAAAGTGGTAATACCTGCTGTCAAGAAAAGTTATTGCAAGTTATTTTGCAAGCATGTTGGTGAAAATGGTCCAAAAATGAACAAACAAACAGAACTAAACTGAAAGTAAACTGTGAGGTAAAAATGGCTGTAAAAATGGTAAGAAAAATTAATGTAAAAATGGAGCAAAAAAAGACAACGATGGATAGAAGTGTGATGAATTAACAACAATTATGAATTAATGAATGAATTAACAAGTCTCGTAAGTATTTTTAACGTGTCTTTTGGGCTAGTACAGCATTTGCACTATAAAAAGGGGAATAAAGGCCAAGAACGAGACCCTCAAGGGGACTGCACAGACAGCAAGGAAAAACCCTCAATCAAGATTCCTTGTCAAATTCTATACTATAAACATTCCCAGTTCAAGGTCAGCACTTATCAGAGTCTAAGAATTCCCAGACAGTCTTACAACCCTTTGCTGAACCCAAGTGTAGATGGTATTCCTAAATAGGTTATGACAGGAGCAATTCCTTAAACGACTGATTTATGAGTACTGAATTATTAAAGAACTTATCAAGATAGGGCTCATGCTCAGGCTTGTCTTGATATGCAGTCTTTTATGCTTATCACTACTCTACAAACGTTTTTGGCTTTCCAGACATTTTGAGACTTGAGGGGTGTGTGTGTGTGTTGGGGGGGTGTGTGTGTGTGTGTGTTAGTAATCTAGTTAGTAATATACACTGGACCAGCTACATCAAAACTTAACCAACAAAATTTCTCTTTTTGCTGCATTTTGTGCCACTATACAACCCTAGTATCACAAGCCACAAAAACAAATTGAAGTTAGGTGGCTGTCGCAGGTTCTCTCCTGAATCCTGAAACAGGGGAATTTTTTGGTTAAAGGTTAAGTACACAACTGCAGATATTCTGTGCAATCCCTTAGGGGGTCCTCTAAAAACCAGCAAGGGGGCATGAGGGGGAAAAAAACGTTAAGACCTCGGCTTTAGGGTGTATTAAAATGCTCTAATGCACAGTGGGACAAGTGTGTAAATCCAACGTAACTAATGAAGTCCTTCGCAGAAGTGTGAGGAACGTACTGAAATGATAGTTGGGCATGTAATAATGGTGTGGCACTGTTTAAGACTAGTAGCTTGTCCATCACGCAGTGTCAAAATGTGAAAAATGTGTTAAAAAGGGACTATAATGTTAATCGCAGTAATTAGGAAGAATAAAGCCCAGTAAAAGCCAGCCAGCAGAATTCAACACACCAAGGTACTGCGGTGGAGTGGACAGACATACCTCGCTGGCAACCAGCTTGTCCATGGGGGTTTGGGGGGACATGGAGGGGCTAGCATGGCTGGAGGCAGGGGAGGAGGTGACAGAGGGGGAGGGGGAGTGATGGCTCTGCTGGATGAGATCAGGCAGGAGGTGAATACGGCCTGCAAAGCCATTTCTCTCCTGGTTGCCAAGGGCATGAGGGGGACCCAGAGCAGGGGCATGACCAGCACCAGGACCAGGACTGGGACTAGCACCAGGCCCAGGCCCCAATCGTTTTTTCTCAGCTACACTCTGGAATCAAAAACAGGCACAGTTGAGACTGTACTTGGCACGAGATGAACAAGGAGTGTGTTTTGTGTGCTTTGTAAGCCAATGCATTCAATTTGTTTGAGTTTATCATTAAATGTTGCAGCACTGCAACTATTCTTTGAGAATGTGCTGTTCATAGAGTGAATATAAAAGCCAAATAAATTAAACATAAAACATGATACAAATAAGAACATAAAATGCATACAAAAGAAATGAATGGATGAATAGATGGTAAAACGAAAATATGAAACCTCTAAAAGACAAAAAGCACATTCCTCTCCTACCTGTCTGACAATTAAAGTGCCATCTTTAGAAGGTGTGGTGGTCGGGTCGTTTTCTGCTTCATCATGAACAATCATGGTCTTTACAGACTCCGTCTCACCGTTGCTAAGTTTTGCAGAGCTGGAGGAGAGGAGTTCATTACACATTAAAGGCCCAGTTTATCTCCCAATAAAAGGAGAGGAGAAAAATCACAAACATCAAGTCCGCATTTTAAAATCAGGCACTCAGAACAGACATGCAAAATTAAATGGTGAGTGTGTGGAATAACTCCAGTCATAGATCATTACCCTGAAAAAAACATAAGTACAAATGGAGCAGGGCCTTAAAAGCCCATCACATACCAACTTAATGACTTTTGGACCAAGTACATAACTGAGAAACCCCAAAGCATTTTGTTGCAGAATTCGCTAAATGTAACCAGGCATGCCAAATCTTGGGCTTAAGAAAACTGGTTTAATCCAGCATATTGTACTAGATGTGGGCAATGCAGATATGTAAAATTTTACTATTCTGCTGATGGTGATTACCATCATGATGCTCATCAATGTGAAAAGCCTACAATAACTGCTTTCACCAATTAACCTAAGTACCCACCTATAATATCAAACACCACTGAAAAGTCATTAACATCATTGTAAAGGACTAAATTTGACCATCTAGTTATTTCGTTACATTAGGAGTGTGGGGTTTATTAGGCATTAATTGAACAGTCAGTTCCCCAAGTTGATGTTCTAGAAGCAGGAAAAATGAGTGAGCATAAGGATCTGTGTCACTTTGACAAATGTCCTTATTGTTATGCTAGACGACGGAGTCAGAGCATCTACAAAATGGCAGGTCTTGTGAAGTGTTCCAGGTATGCAATAGTCAGTACCTACCAAAAGTGAAACCAACGAAATGGCGATATTTCACCCAAGGCTCACTGATGCATGTGCGGGGAGTAAAAGCTAGCCTGTCTGATCTGATCCCAAAGAAGAGCTCCTGTTGCACAAAATGCTAATACTGACTATGACAGAAAGGGGTCAGAACACACAGTGCCCCACAGTCAGAGCTGTTCTGGCGGCACGAGAGGGACCTACACAATACTAGGCAGGTGTTCTTAATGTTTTGGCTGATCAGTGTATACATGACTATACTGAGCAAGCCTAAAAGGTCACCAAAAAAAAACCAAAAAAAAAAAAACCACATACCTTGCCCTTGAGTCCTCTGCACCAGAGGTGGACTCATTGCCCAGCTCTTGTTCCACCTCATCATCTTCCTCATCTGAATCTGTATCTTCACTCGAAGATGAGTAGTCGGTCACCTTGTGAGGCGGCCGTGCATCTTCAATTGTGCGCACCTCGTTGGCCAGTAGAGTAAGATCCTAAACACGGATGTAAAAGATAACGATCAGTCATTGTTGACAGGATGAAAATGATGCCCAAATATAGGGCAATTGAACGTCCTGCTATTATACACTGCCAAAAGACACTACAGTAGGTGAAGATGTTAAACATATTTACTAAACACTGATTGTCCAAAATCATTTGATAAAACAGTAGAACGGGGCTGCATGCCAGGACAGGTACAGTGCACAGTATAAAACCTAAAGCAATTGAAGACTTAAGGGTAGCAGAACATTTTAAGAACTTGCAATGAGGAAAATAAACATCAGTGTGTCATGTTTGTCTAATTTGTTTATATATGAAGTCCCTGCCGGAAAGGTGTGCAGGCAAGAAGCACAACTACAGGAGATGTGGTTCAGTGAGCAGGAGTCAAAATTGAAGGTATCAACAGACTGTGCAACAAATAATTAGGGAGGTGAGACATAGGAGCTTTGGTTTCCATAAAACTACACTGAAAAGCTTTGGCCTAAAGGCTAAAATGTGCAGTTGTGTCTCATGCTTTGAACACTGCAATGTGCTCAGGCATAACATAAGGATATGATCATCTCTATTCAAACTCACCACTTCACCCTACATAGTTAACAAAGTCAGTCATCGATTGGACGAGGAAGTTAATGGGGAAGACAGAGTGTGGAAATTCCATAAAATGTCCAGTGGATGAGACAATGAAGGGGCAATACACAGAGATCAGCAGGAGATTAGCAAGAACACACAAACACACTTGAACGATTATGTCTGTATTGTGTGGTAAACAGATGTGAAACACATGCTGTTCGGTTACATTTTATACAAAAATCTTTTAAAATCATAAGTTTAAACTCTGTACACAAGTTTATTAGAACAAAATAACTTACTGCAGGCCTGGATGGTCTGACAAAGTCCTTTTTCTCCTCAGATTTCTTTCCAGTATTGTCTAGGCGCTGAAGTGGAGAGCCCTCAGACTTTGAGGATGCTGAAGTAAAGAAAAGTGAAAGAAAGAAAGTGACTTTTTGTCATGGTGAACACACTCAATCACACACACACATGGGTCAGGACTTGAGCCTGTGACCTTCTGTTCACAATGGCAAGGTCCTAACCACTATGCCACCACCCCCCACCAAGGCATCAAAATATTAGACTGTTTTGTGGCCTTACGTTCATGTGTATATGCCTTTCCCCAACAGTACATTGCACAATGTATTCTACATATAGAATAAGCCTAAACTTGGTCCATGCTGTCATAGTTGACCAACAAAAGCTCCTTTTATTCCAAGCTTTAACCTAATTTGTGTCGAGGAACTACCCTTCTACTATTTTTATTGCATCTAAAGAAGAGCTAAAGACGTGCTTAAGAAGAGCCACTCACAGCGGACCCTGAACTTCTCTCCTGAGCCACTCTGGGAGCTAGCCTGAGAGCTGGAATTGCTGGAACCTGAGGAGCTCCCACTACCTGGTCTCGAGGCCAATTTTTCCACTCTGTCCCGCAAGAGACGTGGCTCTACGCTACTGAAAAAAGAGGGATAAGTCAGGACCAGGTCTAACTATAAATATTGTACATCTAGACAGAAATCTATAGAAATCTTTACAGATAATATTCGTTTGGAAGAGCGGACCTTCCAGTATTCCTCTGTCCAATTTGGTTGCTTTGTTGGCCACTCTGGAGGGGTGAGTCTCGACGGGACAGTACAGGAGACCTGGAAGTTGTCCTCACTGGGACCTTACAGAAAGCAAATGAGAACTTGTAAGTACCACAAACATGCAATAATTTAAATGATTACAATAATAATAATAATAATAATAAGTTTAAATAGTTCTTTAAGAACAGAATACAAAAAAAAAAAAACTGTCATCCAAGCCACTCTCCTGGAACAGCACAAGTTAAATTACAAAAGAAAAACTAAAAAGACAATAAAGCAAGCAGGTAAAAAAAAAAAATCATTCATTTGATAAGACCGCCCTAAAAGACAATGAATCAATGAGTGGGGGGAAATTACACATTAGTCTATATACTTAAACAGACTGCATTCATCCTTGTTCACCAATCTAGCTAAGCTAAGGCTAGCAGACAGCATCTTTTGCGCCCCTCTTTGCAGAGTGGATCTCCGGATCCTGTTCTTACCCTAGGGGGGACCTCATCATTGAGGCCCGTCTCTGGGGCCTCGTGGCCCCTGGGCTGCAAATGGGCTTGCAGGTGCGGGTGCTCGGGGCGTGCAGGGTGCGCTGGGTGGTGGTGCTGGTGGGGCTCCTGAGAGCGGAGATGGAGATGTGCAAAACTAGGAACAGGGTCGCTGAAGGAATGGGAGCGGGACACAGGGGGAGCAGATGCGTTGCTCTTTAGAGCAGCCAGGTGAGACCACTGGACCTTCCAGAAGAGGAAAGAACAAACGGAAGAGAGAAGGTTGGGGGTGGGGGGTGTAGAGGAAAGTGACACAGAGACAGTGAGACAATAAGACGGTAAGGTACGATGACAGGCAAGATGAAGAGAGATGATGGAGGAGAGACACTCCCAAGATGACTAAACTGTAAGTCATCCGGCGTCACAATACTTACTCACATAGCAACACACAGGCCTATTGTGTCATGAAGTGAGAAGGTAAACAAAAGTAGACTCGCTCACACACCTAACAACGGCAGGCAACATGCATCTAAATGAAAAATGTGTCTGCACCATGCCAATTAACAGCACAAACATAAGCGGACATGTGATATCTTAGAATTTGCGGTGTCATTTGTTCAGTCAAATGTGAGCATTCAAGTGTATTAACAAAAAATTTTAAGAAAAAAGAAAAAAAAACAAATGTGTACCCAATTATTCAGATTCAGAAAACGTAATTGATCCTGGAGAAAATTGTTCAAATCCCGGAGGAAATGTATCCTGCCATAATTAAAAATATTTGAGATTTCAGAACACATTTTGGTTCCTTAAGAAAACCCAAATTGTTAAGATCAAAGACTTACATCCCTATCTGTAACAATAATGATTTTCCTCAGCTGTTGACTACACAAAAGTATGAAAATATGAATGCAGATAAATCAAAAGACACATGGAGAAAAAAATGGAGGGACTCTAGGGTGTTACCTGTGGCTCCATGGGCTTGTGCATGCCTGAGGATTCAGAGGAGCCATTAGAGTAGGGTTCAGAAGAGCGGGGAGGTACAGGGGGCTGCTTGGGTGGAACGGTCTGAGGGGAACCGTGAATGTTCTTACGGTGTCTTTCATCAGCCTGGAGCAGGGGAGACAGACAGCGAGAGGGAGAAATGGTCAGGGGGTGACTGGTGAGCATAAGGGACTGGCATTCGAGTAAAGTGAACGAACAATCATTCAGGCAGGTGATGGCATGCTCGTTGTTGACTGCCTGGCGAGGACTCCGCAAGCCCAAGAAGTATAAAACACAACATACAGAACTGTGTTAGGACATTGCTGGCTCATTGCTGGTTACATGCTCACTTTTGCGACTCTCTTCTAGACAGTAAAAAAATGGGTCGGCTGTAGTTGCCTTAACTTCAAAAATTAACGGTTAAGACATGGCTCAAAGCAAACCACGTAAGAGAATATGACATGCCAAACAAACCTGAGCAAAGGCAAGAGAAGTGTTAGTATCTATTTTTCTCCAAACTAAACAAATTTAAGGAAATGTCTGAGTCTCCAATCAAAATGAAGATAAGCATATGAGAATAGCAACGAATGACCTACGATTAGTCCTTTACTAATGAGCAATTGTAAAATAGTATAAATACAACTAAACTCATTCAAAATCAGATTCACCTGTCCAACTGTTGTAAAAACTCTTGTTCAAATTCAAATCCTTCAAAGTATTTAAAGTTCAAAATTCAAAGTTGAAATTCAAAACAAACTTCTAAACCAACTAAGTTCTAGGATCTGACCTGATGTGAAGGTTTAGTTTTTACAAGAGAGGTGAGACAAGACACAACAGAAGACAGAACATGTAGTGTCATTCTGGTTCAAGGCCACGGTGGTGAGCAATGTGGTTTTCTTTCCAGTTGAACTGCAGGATGTCATTTAAAAAGAATTTCAGTTGAAGTAAGGGCTGTCAGACTGTCACAACAACTGATCATTTTATCTAGTGCTGCCACTAATGATTTTATTCGTAATCAGATACTCCACTGATCATTTTGATGATTATCTGACTAAACAGTTTGGATTTTCTGTTTTAAGCTTACAAAAAACTTCTCTCAGAATCCTACATTTTCTCAGGTTACAACTAGACAAAACATTTTAATTTATATATGCGTTTATTTCATTTACACATAATCTAAGAGCAAACTTTGCAGTTTATCATATACCTGAAATTTGCATTTACAAACATACATGCATCAGTGATCTATCCTGTTGGGGTGGGGGTCCTGTTTTTAATGATGAACAAAATGGTGATTAAGGTCCTTCACAGGCAGAATTTTAACTTTATAGCACTGCTTTAAAATACCCTGTTTAACAGCCAAATTACCAACTAATCACCAAGCAGATTTTTCCACAATATGCATTTCAATCGTCAATTTTGCTTTTTTTTTTTTTCAAGCAATCATGACAGCCCTAATTTTATCACTGTGATCAATCTTAATAAGGCATTCTTCAACCAAAAAGTGGCAAACAAAGTGTCAGATAATTAACTACGAAAACCTAATTGGTGAATTAAATCAACAATCAATAATTCGTATTAAAAGAAAACCAAATTTCTTTTGCTCCCACCGCTATATTTTTCCTCCACATGCAAAACAGAGCTGCGGTTAGCTCCAGAAGCCAGAGAAGCAGCAGGCAGGTGGGTAAATCAAGGGTCTTCACCTCTCTGATTGCCTGGGTTTCAGAGACTGGGCCACCAGTTGTGGAGGTTGACTGGATGAGGGGATTGCTAGTCACAGCTGTCGGTGGGCTAGTTACATCTGTTGGTTCGGTCACTAAAGGAATGGTGTCCACTAACACAGTTTCTGTCTGGTCTCTGGATTGGTCAGCAAAGGGTTTATCTCTGTCTACAGGCATAGTCTGTCCTGCATCTGGAACTACACCTTGGTCACCCTCAGTGTGAAGTGAACTTTCAGTCTTGACTGTGGCTCTTAAATCATCTGTGTTTGCATACACTGGGGTTACTGGCCCATCTAAAGGGCGAGCCTGGGGTAGCTTGGCCCAGTCAGGGTGGGGTGTGAGGGCTTGGCTCTGCTGTTTCGGGTCCTTTTGGAGGGACAGCAGATAGGCCTGCTCCTGCTGGAGCTGCCTCTGCAGCCGCTCCGCCTTCCGCTGCTCCTCCAACTCACGCCATTTGAATTCCTGAGCACAGAGCGCAGCTCAGTTAAGGAAGATTCCCAGAAGCAAACTGAGAAGTTTAACACTTCAAATACTCAGGAATGTCCATTTATTACAGGTGCTTGCATTTTGCACTATGCATGCTTATGGAAAATGCCACTGTAACAACAGTATACTGTTAAATAACTACAGGACATTCCACATTCAGGTGGGTTGAGTAGCCTGGAACTATACTGGTGTAAAGTGACTGTTACCACAGTGAAATAACTCAAGAAGAACCAACATACTTGTAAATAAGGTATCAGCTCAATAAAGTCCTACTCATACTCTAAAGTGAGAAATGTATGCAGAAGTCAAGCAATTTAGGGGCTGAAGCAACAGAAATGACAGAATTATGGAATTTTCCATTTTGCCTCGTTTTTCGACATATTTTATTTAACATTTAACTTAAGTACATGTAACAGAGTAAGGGTATTAGGTATTACACTGTAGGGATGGGTGCTGATAGTAAATTTGATATTTTAATTTTTAAAGTGTTTATTAAAAAAATATTTTTAAAAAGTACTCGTGGCTTGAAATTTACACTGAAAGAGTGGTTAATCAAAAGTCTAAGAAACAGATTAACCCCAAATGTCTGCTTATACCTTTGCTGATATTAACTTATCTAGCTTAGTCAACATCATATATATTTTTAGAAATGAAGGATTTTTTGGAGGGTTTTGCTGATTAAATCGCTAAATGTTGTTCAAACTTTAATTCTATCAAATCTATGTTAGTAGTGTGTAAAGAAGAGAGGGCTTGCTATTTACTGGCGAATTCTATGTGGTTTTTCTGTGCCTTGTACTATCTGATGTGTGTCTTATGGGAGCCTATACAAAGCAGTATTTCTACGCAATCTTTCAAGACACGTTCTTTAATGTCTTCTGGGTAAAACTGAAGTCAGAATTTTAATGGTCTTAAAAATGAGAACATTTAATGTTTAATTAAAACCTATGAAAAAAAACTGCCTATGAAAAATTTATTGAATTTTTTTCCTACCCAACCTCGGAGTCTACCACTGTACAGAAAAAGAACATTTTTGAAATGCTGCTTAATAAATGTAGTAAATGGTGATTGTTTAATAATATCAATGACTGCTCTTTGTAAACTAAAACATGTGGAATCAAACAGCACAGGGCAAATATGTATGGGAAAATAAAGCTGAAATGCAAAAAATAAATAAATACAAATAAATTAAGACCAAAAATACATATATCAAAATCAAGTGAATACAGTGGTGAGAAATTCTATTTCAAACGATAACCAAGACACTTTAAAATTATAGAATAAAATACTCACTACA
This sequence comes from Arnoldichthys spilopterus, assembly GCA_037974385.1. Classification (NCBI taxonomy): domain Eukaryota; kingdom Metazoa; phylum Chordata; class Actinopteri; order Characiformes; family Lepidarchidae; genus Arnoldichthys; species Arnoldichthys spilopterus. The sequence goes on from JBBPDA010000081.1 coordinate 30,267,780, forward strand.
AAAGTCCAACCACATATTACTAAATACAGTAAGCGCTGCATGTGTTTATGTAGTCACATGACTGGCGATGGATGGCCATGGGAAGAAAGAGGAAAAGGTCAACAAAACACAGGGAGAGCAGCAGCATTTAACTTTGTTTACGGCATCCTCGTATTAAGTCATTTCCACTCTCTCCGGAGACGTACTGCAGACTGTTCACAGTGTAAACAACAGACCTCAAAGACGAGAACAATGAACGATTCCACTTTGGGTTAAAAGGAACTATGGAAAATCCCCTGAATTTTCGGAGGCCATCATGCGACGACACTCATATAAATATGTATTAAGTTATGCAGACAGACTTAACTTTCCATGTTCCCTCGTTAGTGGCTGGAAGTGACCCAAATTACTGTAGACGGTAACAATAGAATTGCTCAATTACAGTGCATCATTTGTTCCCCTGGTCTTCAAAATAACCTATTTCAGCTTACCACTAGGCAAGAAATATCACTGGGCTTCACATCCTTAGACCAAACCCATCAAACAGTGTGGCAAGCAATGGGTGTAGACAAAGAGCAAAAGTTCCTACCAGTAATATAGCCTGCTCATGAAGAAGCTGTTGCTGAAGGATCTCTAGGTGCCTCTGCTCCTCCTCCAGCTGACGACGGATATATTCCTGTAAGGTAAAGCGCCATTAGCATAGCAACATATAGTATAGAAACTAGACTGGAAAAGCATATTGTCAGTAAAACATCATGAGCCCATGATGCATCAA
>JBBPDA010000081.1:30268633-30283447 GCA_037974385.1 Arnoldichthys spilopterus
CATTTTCCAGTTCTCAGAAGATTTAGAATAGTAAAAATTTTAATTAGTAAGACCCTGTCAACATGGACGTCTGAATTAAGTGTTTTCCTAAAGTTTGTGGCATGCAAATGGTGACACTTTACGTGCATCTAAGAGTTTGAAAAAGTGTTTTTTAACTGGAAACTGAAAATGTACAGTTTATGTTGTATATACGTGTATTAACATCCCACACTCGTGCTACAGCAGTCTCTGAAGCAAGACTTTCCCATTTTTGATCATGTATATTGAAGATTGGAGGAAACGATTTTTGAAGCTGGGCTTATTACAGCCGTTTGTCTTATACTACCTTTATAGAAGCAAAAAATGAGTAACAATAAAACTGGATAATCATATATACAGGACAAGAAAGTTAGATAAGGAAGATACCTTGCTATTTAGATACCTCACCTCAGTTTCTCAAGCTAGGGAATGAAAAATTAGCCTCTGGTGTCCATTGTATGTTGAATAAAAATAGAATTTCCATTTTCTTTCAGATTTTGTTCAGCAACCAAGGTACGAGTTATACTAATGATATGTTAGATGCATTTATTACCATACAGACTGAAAGGAATTAAGACTGGTTGTCACTATGCTGAGTACAGTAAATGAACAATAATAATAATCCAAAATATGGAAATAATAGAAAGCAGAGCTTTGTCAACTAATGAGGGTAACCCTGCACTCACACAGAAAGAGACAGTCACTGCATGCCACTGTGTTGCTGCTGACTAGACCCCTAAGTAGCTGTAGTTTGCAGCCAAGCTGTGGGCGTTGCTAAGGTAGTTCTGAGAAAATGGGCTACAAATGTATTGACAGGAGATGCGCATCATCTAAGATACACATGAACTCCCAAATCAGGGGCTTTACCACTGAAAAATACGTTTTGGAAAAAACTTTCATTTGCATAAAGTTAAACTTTTTTCAACTTTTCACTTGTGAGGGATAGTTGTAAAAAGTGCTCTAGAAAGAAACTTGACCCAAGCAACCACTGAAAATTAATGACTTCTGACCACTTTGTTGCTTGTTGTCACTTTTCGCTGTGAGGGCTGTGTAAGAGATACAAAGCTGTATCACAATATAGCGAATATAACTTGAAATCAATTTTTAAAATCAATCATTAATGTCCTGTGACACATTACCTGTTCACGATCGTTCCTTCTTTTCTCCTCCTCGGCCCTTCTGCGCTCTTCTTCTTCTTTGCGCCGTCGCTCCATCTCCTCGATTCTCCTTTTCTCCTCCTGCTCCCGCCGCCTCTGCTCTCGCTCCTGCTGCCTCCTCATCTCTCGCTCACGACGTTGTTGCTGCAATACACCATTAGAGGGCAAGCATGAACACCCTAAAAGCTACCCATGCAGGTGCACGTGCAGAGAACCAAGGAATCCAAATAGTAAGAGGTAACGGAACAGTGAGTGTATGGTACGATTGGTCTGCGAACCCGACATAACACGGACGCCAAGAGATTTACATTTTTCAAAGCATCTGCAACGGCTTGAATCATTAAAGAAGCGCAGCTCAGATCCAGAAAGCTAAACTAGACTATAATGATTTTAACACAACATAAATATACAAAGGAACTGGCTCGAAGACATTAGCATAGACACATGCAGTTGCTTGCACACAGGCAGCCTGCAATTTTCCTAAACAAACATGAATAGATTCACATCTTCATGCGCTAGGCTGCTGTTGATAATGAAAGGAGACGTAATGGGCCTCCCAGTTTCCTGACCCTCCATGGCCTACTTCTGAGACTGAGCCCGAATCCAATTATGCTGAAGTGCCTTAAAGGGCCTCCCATGAAAACCCTTGCTGAACATTAAAAGGCAACAGAAACTCAAAATAGATCAACATATGTACATGTGCACACAGATATAAACACACACATGCTTCCATGTCTTGCACACAAAAGTTTCTTCATAAGCCCTGAAGTGTTGAATAGTGTTGAATGTCGCATCACAAAACGCTGCTTACAAAGCCAAAAATGGTCCAGTCCCTGTTTATGTATCTGAAATGATCAAACCACAGATCACAGCTCGTCCTCTTAGAGCATCGCCCTCACCTTTACTGAACAGCTCCCTTCTCAAAAATCGAAGACGGACACCAAGGCTCTTCAGTTTTAGCACCTAAGTTAGAACTGCAGAGTCACTCACTGTCTTGAAACACTGACTGAAGACTCTTCACAGAGCACTTTTTATTTTTCACAATTTTATAAAAGGCCTTTTCTATGTAAAGATTAGCATCAGTTTAAATAAAATCTTGGTTGACTGGCAGCACTTAATACAAATCAAGGTTTACTGGTGAGACAGGTTTTCTTCGAAGACAAGAAAGCACTCTGGGTAAGAGCGTCTGCCAAACGTAAATTTCAGTACTGAAAACTATTAAACAATACACTGGAACTTTAAGTTCTTTCAACATTTCAAAATCCCACTTTTACTGAAATTTTCCCTGTTCTGTAGGATCCTGTAGGTCTGAGCACCTTTTTTCTGAGAAACCATAAGACACAGCTGCTCCATCCTTCCAGACTGTTGTCTACAGTCCTTCATCAATAGAGCAAAACCTTCTGATAAAGACAGCTACGAGTGGGAAAGATGTTACAGCACCAAGAGTTTTAAAGAAATGTTGTAAAATGTACATTTTAACGTAACTGTAAACGAGAGATTAAACTCGTCAAAACGTCAAAATAGTCTTTTAGAATTATTCAACACAAAAAAATGCCTTAAGTTTTTTGCATTTTCAGCTTTTCACCACAGTAGCTACTACACGATACCACTTTATTGTTACATCTCCCAGCTGCCATGAAAATGTGACCAACACTGAAGAGAAGCCAGTGATAGATCAGTGATAACCAATGCCTTGGCTTTAGCTTTCACACATGTTAATTTGACTCAAACAGGAAAAAATACACCACAAAGTCATGGGCCACTTGGAAAGCTTAAGCACCAGCCATTCCCTAGCATGGCTACAGCAAAGAATTTGTAGAGAAGTCAAGGTCAAGAAGCTACACAGCTGAAAAGGCAACAGTTTGGAAAAAATGTATGACAGAACTTTATTTAAAGGTTTGAGACTTTGCTGAAAAATACAACTAGTGAAGTTAATAAACAAATTTTTGGGCCGTAATAAAAACTCTTGGGCTCTGGTGAAATTGGAGATTTCACAATGCACCAAATCATTTTCTAGAGTCCTAAGTGGATCATATTTTGGGGTCAAAGATGATGCCACATAAATCACCTCATCATATCCTCACTAATGTCTCCCAGCTCCCCCACTTCCTCCTCACCTCCTCCAGTCTCCTTCTCTGCTCTTTCTGCTGCTCGATGCGTTTCTGTCGCTCAGCCAGGAGCTGCCGCTTGTATTCCTCCTGCTCGCGGAGCTGCTGCTCCTGCAGGAGCTGCTGCCTTCTCAGAGCCTCTGAGCGCTCCTTGTTCTCCTGTTGCAGGCGGATGAAGTCTCGTCGGAGCGTTGACTCGCCAGGCACATTCACTATAGAGCTGTGAAGAAGAGAGAGAGGAGTTTTAATGAAACTAGAGTCTCTGGTCACACTTTACCTTGTAAGTCTCTTGTGGCTTGTCTACAAACACTGAAATTGTTAAAACTACTGTTAAGCAGCTTAACAGTGAAAGGGTTAATATAAGGATTAGTGTTGAGCATAATTGATTTAAATTCTACACTTTTTTCATGTTAAGAGCATTGATAAAGCATCTACAGTATAAAGGTGCTACTGATGTCATCTTAAAAAAAATCTGCTTATTTAAAGGTTATAGAATGAATATTATTATTATTAATAATAATAATAATAATAATAATAATAATAATAATAATAATAAACCTTATTTATTTAGCACCTTTTCGAAATTTAAATTGCAGCTCAAAGTGCTTTACTTACACACCAAATTAAAAGAAAAAACATGTAAAGCAAGTAAAAGTATAGTGATTTTAGAGAATATTTTAAATAGTATTACATTTTAATTAAAGAGACTTAAAAACAAGGAAAAAGTAAATTAAAAAAGCTTATTTGAAATACAGGTAATATATGAAAGGTTTAGTGGGGAGAAAGATAATTGGTAGAAAATTTTGGAATAAAAAGCTAAATTCTGTAAATTCATTTCTAGTTTACATGTCAGCTTTTTATTCTAAAATTTTATATATATATATATATATATATATATATAAAGACAGTTGACTAAAAAATGTTTTTGCTTTTTAAACTATTAACTGTATGCAACAGACAAATATTAATTGTTAAGATGCTCCACAGTTTACATGCATAAAAGTAGAAAACAGCTTCACCAGACTTTTTATGCTTCATTTTAGGAACTTTGAGTAAAGCAGTATTTGCAGTATTTTTCCTTAATGTTCAACTTGGAGTATATTCAGTCAGGCACTCTGTGAAGTAAATGACTAACACCAGGACATATGAGAGCAATATAAACAACTGCATAATGCTAGTGCCGCCCCCTATGCGGAAGTTAGTTACAGGTATTTAAGAAGGTCTGCCTACTTAGGATTCTAGCCCAAGACTCTGCTTTTAGGTTCTACACCTTTTTTGCATCGTCTCTGCACTGGGACAGAAAGATGAAATTCTCGGTCACTGTATTTATTTAGGGCAGAAATGAACGGCAGGTGCCTCGTTACGATACCTGGGCTCTCCCTCCTGTTCTGGCGCTTCCTCTGCCTCTTCCTCACTTCCGCTGTACTCATATTCAGTCTCATCTGCAAGGAAAGTTCCATTTGTCAGTTTTCAGTTACTGGTATTTGGGGCATTATCAGTACAATAACTAATCAAAGATAAGCAACTTATCTGAAACAAAGCATAAAAATAAGCTTATATAAGTGTAGTAAGTGTAAAAGCACAAGTTTTTAATGGAAGCACTTAAGATGAGCATGTAAAAGTAAGCGATCATATTCCACTACCTAAACAATACACAGATAACATGACATCACACTGACATCTGTGCACAAGCTGTGCGGTTTCAAGCTAGAATTGTTACATATGGGATTGGATTCATTACCCCCCCCCCTCCTGACATCAGATCCAGCATTTTCTGATGGCACTGGCATGACCCCAATAATTGATATGGAGTGGTGCATCTGTATATTATAAAAGCAAATTTTAAATCTTTATAATAACAGTATAATTATAAATGTAAAGTATGTCATGATGGTCTTTTTCGGAGTGTGCTTATTTATTCATTCATTCGGATTATGTGGCACTCGCACAGTCAACAGTGAACTTGTCCTCTGCATTATAACCATCCATGACACCAGTGAACATACACCAGGGGCAGCTAAGGGTGAGATGCCTTGCCCAATGGCACTACAGCCATGGATGTGGGAGGAGAAAAGTGCAGCTTACTCACTCCTTCCTACATTTTCCCTGCCACTCCCAGGGACCGAACAGTGAACCTCCGGTCACAAGCCCATATTGCGCATATTATCAGTACTACTGATACACTGCTTTATGTCACACATTGCAGAGGTTCCCAAGACATATTGTTGTTTGTCTTGTCCTATTCCAGGAGTCCAAGACATCAATCACCCTGTTTAACTGGATCCAGTGCAGTGCATTATGTGAAATAATGAAAAGGAGGAAAAATGTACTTTGTTTCTGGTTTTTAAATATGTCAATACTGTTCCAGCTTTTTTAATGAGTTACAATGAATAAGTCTTTATGTACAATGATATTACATTTCTGATTTATTGCTCACACCTACTTTAAGTTTATTTCTATAGTTCTCTTTACAACTGACTGTGTCACAAAAAAAAAAGCTTTACAGAATCCGGGTCCGAGCCCATAATGAGCAATCCCAAGGTGACAGAGGCGAGGAAAAACTCCCTAAGCTGTACGAAGAAACCTCAGGAGGAACCAAGACTTAGAAGGGGGAACCCATCCTCCTCTGGTCAACACCAACACAAATTTAAAAGATATGATAGTCTCAGTTTAAGTAGGTGGCAGCAGTTCCTTGTGTACAGGTGGCAAATTAACTTTGGATAAGTTCTTTGGAGGATAGGGCTGTTCATATGGGCTTTGCTCAGCAGGAGTGAGTGGGATAACACTACATTCTCGATTCACGCCTCCTGCAATGATTCGCATAGGTACATAAATAAACAGATATTCAATTTTACAGTAGTTTTTAGGCCTCACCTTTCTCTCCCCTCCTCTTGCGGGTGCGGTCGATCTGGTCTTTGAGCTGAATGCGGACCTGCCTCTCGTTGGGTTGGTCTCTGATGAACGGGTGCTTCAGAAGTTGATCTGTGGGTGGCCTCTGGGTGTAGTTCTTCACCAAGCAGCTCTCGATGAAGCTGAAGAATTTCTTGGACCTACAACAAAAGAAAAACACCAACTTAGCCAGGAAAAGTGAGTGCCATGTTGCAGGTCTGGTCAGGGACGCTCAGACAGTATAATCACTCTTGACACAAACACATGTTGAACACTGAACTTTTAAGGAACTTCTTACTGAATCACACCGAGAGCTTGTGCTAAATATTTAAGATAGAGGGAGATAAACTGGACCTGAAAGTTGTTACGAGTTGGCTGCTTTTGAGTTTTATAGCTGCGGACGGCATAGCTTGAGAAGACTTGCTGAGCTGTATATCACGGAAACTGAGAGAAATCATAACACGTTCAAAAGTAAGGACTGAGGTTAGTTTTGTTATGATAAGAGAGAAGAATATGGAAGTTTTGGGGTTTTCATTTTCATGTATGCCAGGCTGTGTAGATACCAGTGGTTTATGCAGGGCAGGAGGGCTAGCGGCTGCTAACCAATGAGAAGGGGTTTGAAAACGGGCTAGAGTGATATGAAAACTTTGAGATGGCTTACAGATACTGACTTTAAGAAGCTAAAAGTTCTCATACAATCATTAATTTCAGCCAATGCATCAGAGTTACCGACTCGGGTCCTGGAGGGCTGGTGTGCAGCATCGTTTGGCAATGCTCCTCTTCTTAAACACACTCCTAATCCAGGCAATTAGTTGAACCAGGTGTGTCTAAGCAGAGAAATCACTAAACTACACCAGACACTAGCCACTTGGCTGCCAGGACCAGATGACTTTACACTGTCAAAAATGATTAGATTTAACTGTGCTTCACTGACAGCCATAAGAGCAAAATACCCATAAAGTCTTAACTATATATATACTAATACTTATGCAGAGAAACAAGAATGCAGACTCTGTTGGAGACTTGCTTTGAGTGTGCAAGTAAATGTTATCATGGCAATGGAAGTAGTGTTTTTCTTGGATAATTGTGTTAAACCGTGGCCAAGTGGTTAGGACCTAGCATTAGTGAACAGATCACAGGTTCAAGTCCCGACCCACTTATCACTGAGGTACCCTTCAGCAAGTTACCCTCTTACTACACTGCTCCCTAGGCGCTTCTCATAGCTGCCTGCTGCTCCACATGTGCATGTGTGATGGGTTAAATGCAGATCCTAGACTGAGCTGACCGCTGCAGTATACTATGCTGCTAAAATTTTCTGTCACTGCTATACTGAAAACCATAGTACATCCAGCTTGCTGAGAAACGCAACATTAAAGTAAAGCAGGTGATGATTAAGCCTCTAAGTTTCGATAAACACTTTCTCATGAGCATGAACTCCAAACCCTCAGACTTTTTTTTTTTTACATTATAGGGGTAGGAATACAAAACAAGTCACAAATTATTGGTGCTGCATTCAGCAAGAGATTTCTCCTACTACCTATTACGATTAGTGCAAATTGAGAACAGTGGTGGCCTAGTGGATACCCTTGGGACCTGAGGGTCGCAGGTTCAAGTCCCGGCCCGAACATCACTGAGGTACCCTTGAGCAAGGTATCGTCCTGTTACACTGCATCACCCGGGTGCTGTTCATAGCTGCCCTCTGTTCTACGTGTGCATGTGTGATGGGTTAAATGCAGAGGTCATATTTTGTTGTGGTGCTTGAGTGTGTTCACAATGACAAATAGTCACTTTCACAATTACATAAGGAATATATGATATTGATTTTTAAAAAAAGCACACATGTTGATTAAATTCTTTGGCCAAACTTCTTAAGTAAAGAAGTTTAAGGTTTAACTTAAAGGTTAAACCATTAAATGATTTTGTGAACATCTTCGTTTCTATAGCCAGCCCTTCATGTTCGTTCTGTACACCAATGCCATTGGTAACAACTCACCATCACATTATACACGTTCTGAGAGACACAGAGAGCCAGGTCTCTGAGGACTTTTACAAACCCTATTTAGCAACAGCCAGATGAGCTACAGGGCCAGATGTTGTGTAATGATGCCGACTTAATGTCTGTAGCTCATTACTAAATGTGTTACAAAAACATTTTGAATTCACAATGCATGTTCAAGTGTTGTAAACCAGCTCACCATGTTTTCGACTTGAGCCGAGGAGGCGGATTCCTGGGGATGAGGAAAAGCGCTCGCATTGGGTGCATGTCACACAGCGCTGGATGAGAGGGGGGGGAAAAAAAAAAGCATAATAAGCACATGTACACAAATTACCCAAGCCCAATCACCTCTAGCTAAACACCGCCAAAATAGGAGTAAATGCACTCATGTGAACAGATGACGGAGGTGCTGAAAGAATCAGTACATAAGGAAGAGGAAGGGAAAGAGGAAATAACGGCTAAACAAAAGTAGTAAGTCTGAACCGGACGCTATGGAAAGCCTGCTTATAATGCAAAGTGTGTACGAGTCAGGATGTGTGGAGAAATGTGTTCAAGTACTCACGGGGAGCTCCCTCAGCCATTTCAATGGCAGTAATACCACAAGACCACAGATCACTCTGCAGAAAGAGAGACACCATTAGAGGCTGGCGAACAATAATGCACATGCAGCAGCCTCAGGTGGTTGCCATGGGACGACATAAAAAGCATACCAAACAATATTGATGACAGTTTTATTGATGTGGCCATGTGGGACAATACCTTCTATTGGTATATAGACAAAAGTTCTGTTTTTTTAATTACTCAGTTCAGTGTTTGGTGCGTTTACACATGCTGCATTTTTTATATTCAGTCAATTTCACTACACATTGTACTTATATAACTGTGTATGGGACAAAAACATCTCGAATCTTAAACTGAAAGCTGACTACAGTCCTAGACCCCTGCCCTGCATATTTTACCTGCTCCTGCCTGAACTACACCTGGGAAGGGCTTATTAATTAGCTGAGAAGTTAAACCGGGTGTTCCTGAACCTGGGAAAACACAACTGTGCAAAGCACATGGGTCTTAGGATCAGAGTTGGCAACCTATAGTGTATCTATTGGGTGATTCAAAAGGAAACTAATCATGATCAGTACACAGTTAAATTAAGTACATCATATGCAAAGTTCTGCAGTGAGGAAAAATCTTTCATACCCTGTAGTCGTATGTGGCATCAGGGTTTTCATCACAGGCAATGACCTCAGGGGCCATCCAATAAGGCGTGCCAATGAAAGTGTTTCTCCTGCCAACCGTCCGGTCCAACTGGGCACTTACACCAAAGTCGACTGGAGGAGAAAGTTAAAGCAGACTTTGGAATGAATACGAGATTATGTGGCTGGTGTGAAATGTTTATTCTAAACAGAAATGCTTTATATACTATTGGCTGTTCTGACTCAAACTATAAATTTGTTTGATTTTCAATAATGTTTGGAACGACATGCAATAAGTACAAAATACTAGAGGACATGGGTCCACACACATAATAATGTTTCACTTTACTGATGTGGTGCTGTGATACAAGAAGCTATAGAACATACCCAGTTTGACCTCAGCATTCTCAGTCAATAGGACATTTTGGCCTTTGATGTCACGATGGATGACGTGGTGGGCATGCAAGTGAGCCAGACCCTAAATGAAGATCATTGTACATAAGACTACATATTCCACAATTCCATTCCAAGTGAAAAGAGTATTTAATTAATTGCACTGATCCATTTCAAAGTTTCAAAACTCTGAAAACTCAAAAATCATCAAGAGTGTTTACATATTACAAGCTTATGGGCATAAAAACACCGGTGTAAGTTTGTTGTTGAGAATTTGTTTGTTTGGTTTTTTTTAAACATTAAAGTCTATATTTCGCCACTGAGGTTTATTTTTTTTCCAAACAAACAATGAATTTCTCGCACAGATTTTTCCAAAAATGTTTCAATATGCCAACATCATCCCTTATATTTTTGAAAACATTAATTTACAAATGTTTTAAAACTTCAATTATCATTTATTAATTTCAGGACTATGACACTTAATACATAAACACAATCTGTAATTTTGTAGATCAAAGCAGTAGGGTTGCAAATAATTACGTAAAAGCATATGACCACACTAAACATGCATTGTAAATTCAAAACATTTGCTTCAAAATCAAAAGTACAAGATTGCTTTGCCCATTTGTGCCATTGGAGATACATTACAAGGACTAGCTTGAGTAGTGTGAGACTGAAGAGAAAGAACAGACATAGAAAAAAATACACAGACAGAACAAGGAAATGGCTAATAAAAGAAAGCTAGCAGTCACTCACTCGAAGGATCTCTCTGGAGATGTAGGCGATCTGGTCCTCCTTCAGTTTGTTTCCTTTAGTGTTCTTTACCAGATCTGTGATCGATCCAGCCCCACAGAACTCCATCACCAGCTGGAGAGGGGGGTAAAGAGGGTGGTGGAGAGGGAACACTGGAGTTACAAAGCATTTAGATTATGTTTGGTGATAAGTAGTAGGGCTGTATTATGAACAATAAAAACATTGTGATTATATTGCTACCAAATGACTTGTAATCACGTAAAAACACATTAATGATATGATAATGTGACATGTTTAGACTGGCCAACATAATTTTGACCAGAGATTTTCCCTATACATGAATGGATGTAAATGATGATCTGGCTACAATTTGCCGGCCAGCTACTTTATTGTACTTTATATTATTTATATGTGCATAGAGACAATTGCACATATTGTGAACTCACATCATTTGCTTTTTTTTGGACATCTTGCTTAAAACAAATCATTTTATTCATCATCTCATGAATACTCTAGGACTTCGTAAAAAGCTAATACACATTGCCCACTCCTTTTTCTTGGTTCTGAAAGCATTGTAGTGGACTACATAGGACTACATATCCCACAATTCAGTTCCAAGTGAAAGAAATAAAATAAAAAGAGTATTGAATTATATTGCACTGATCCATTTTAAAAGTTTTTGCACATGACCTTACCTCACGAAGACCAATAGTATAAAGAGTATTTAAACATTGTGAAATAGAGACTTTAATTTATAAAAAAAACAACAATGAGTAATGAATTGCGCTCACACATTTAAAAAAAATAGTGTGGTATCATGAATACGCTAGGACCCGCTAGGACTAACACACATAGGTCCACTCATTTCTCTCTGTTCTGGAAGCATCGTGGTAGTCAGCAATAAAACTGAAAAAAGTCTCAGCAATACTTTTGTGTTTCACAACATCTGGGTCTCAAGTGAAACCAAGTGTTCTGTACAATGTGTTTCTGGTGGCATTTGAATGGACTATAGCGGCAGGGCGGGAAAAAAAAACAACAAAATAATGCAAAATTGATTCTGTTGGAGCACATGAATATACTGATTCATCGCACAGGCAAAACATTGTGCCATGGCACGTTTTCATGATATCAGCGAACAATTCAATTCGAAAACCAACATCATGATGGACACTTATCAGTGTGAACATTTTACACTTACCCATAGCTGGTCATCATGTCCTGGGGGGCTCTTTTTAATAAACGCGCCGTAGTAGGTGGCAATGTTTCTATGATGCGAGTATTTTTTCAGCATGTTGATCTCAAGCTTTATCTCTTCCTCTTCATCCTAAAGCACATTAGCAAAGAGACAGAAGGGTGTAGCAGTTAAGGCTTATGTAATCACCATGGGCACAGTTTGTGCTAACTCTATTTGCACAGGCACTATTGGGGTCTCATGTGACTCAGCCGGCAAGAGATGCGCTCAGATAAACCGTTGATTCTGGATCGTGGCATGAGAAGAAACAAAAATGTTTGTTCAATGCTAACCGCTGGAAAGCGAGCGACATGTGTCTAAATGGCTATTGTTATAAGCCTCATTAGTGGCTCGAGTACTTTGGGATTAAGGGTGGATGGAATTCGCTGTCCTTCACTACAATTTACAGGCGTTTTCATTAAGGAGACACTTAATAATGCAGGGCAAAGGATGTAATCCATTTAAGCATCCCTTATAACATTGAGGATGTGATCGATTTGCTTAGGCCGGTTTTTGCTGTGTTTGCAAAGATATTCAATATTGTGAAACGGTGCAGATCTCAGGAAATTAAGCATTTTCAAAAGGATATTATGAAGAAATAGATTGAACGTAAGGCAGACTACCCTTCACAGTGCTTTTTCCTCAACTTTATTGGAAAGCTTTGTTATGTAGTCTTTGCATATGCATTTTCTGGCCTAAAAACATGGAAACTTTGGGCCAAATCATGTATTTAGCCTCAACTTTAAAATGTACATGAGAATGTATCATAACGTGACATCGTAATACAAAACTGTGGCAACTGTGGCAATGTAAGATGGAGACTTACTATTCTATTAATTTTGTTGTGTGCAAATGCATCGTTTGAACAAAATTTGCAAATGTCTAACACCAATTGTCAACTCGCTCAAGAACCCTCCCAGTTCATGTTGATGACATGATTACGTTCATTTTTCTTCATCCACATTTTGTTCACAATACCATGAGAGCTTGAACCATAATCCCAGTATCATGAATCTACATGGGCTAGGCTGAGTGCAAATTTACACCCCAACATGTAGGTGGAGATGAAATTTGGTTCACATTTTCATTAGAGTAAGGGTGACATTTTCATAACAGGCATCACAATATTTCTCCTTTTATTTCTTAACGCAAATCAAGTCGCTGCTCAGGGTTCAATCTTAGCAACTGCCAAGAGCAAGTAAAACCACTAATCACTCATTCAGTTGCGCAAGCTAACATTCTGATGTTTTTGGGGACAAAGTATTTGGTGGAGAATGTACTTAATGATGTTTTCCTATTCAAAACACCCTCCTCACTGCAGGGAAAATGGCTTAACTCAGTTGCGCATAAAATGAATCTAATCAATTGTGTTGTTTGCGGTTAAGCTTTAGCAGCCTTCAAAATTCTAGCAAAGTGAGTGTGTGCTATAGGGAGTAAGATGCTTTATTCTCTTGTGGAAATTTTCCTTGGGTCCGATATAACCCATCCATATTAGAGACATTGTATACAGTTTGGAGCACTGGTCTTTATAGAGACCTGATTTTTATACATTCATAAATTTTTCCATGTGTATGAGCAAAAAGAAACTGCACAGTCATCAGAGAAGCTGGTTTGTGTGTGTGTGTTAATTGTTGCTTTGCATCGATTTAACCATTCTCTTTGTACAATCACTTTAACCTGTGATTAATTCAAAAACAAAAAGTAAAAAAAGACTTAATTATAAGCTGCAATGACAGAACAAAACTAAAAAAAAAAAAAAAAACAAACAAAAAAAAAAACAGTCAGTAAAAAATTAAAGAAATACTCTGGCACATGAGATGCAAGTCAAATGGACTTGATTGGACAAATTTTATTTGTATAAAATATACTATAGTACTGAGGACACCCTCAATACAGCATGTCCGTATATTGCTCATCAGTGTTGAACGGCCTTCACTACACGGTATGAATTAGAAGAAAATCGTACAAAGACTTACAGTGCTGTGGCTTTGATCACGACAGACACTGTCGAAATCAGAAAAGTTTCTGCACTAATATTGTCGGCCCTGACATCATGCCTTGGGCATCAGATCCACCCGATTATCTGCCGCCATTATTTGGTGCAGTGAAAAATGCCATTGTGAAAGACCACCACTGCTGAGCTCCCAACCGCTCTGACACCCATTACAGCTAATTCAAAACACACTGTTCCTCTGAGTCATGCGCTTTGTGTGCGAGTCATGGGCTGACAAAGGCTTATTGAGGGGGTAGTTGCCATGCCTTTCTCTCTAATAAAGTCAAATACCGTTTTTGCCTAGGGTAGAGTCCTGCATGACTGTGAATGAACTCAAACCTAAACCGCTCACATATAAATAAAAGAGCAAGGTTCCTGAATGTATGACGTAGCATTTTAAATGAATAGTTAGGTGAAAATGATCATTTTTTAGGAATTTGATGCCATTAACATGGAAGCAATGAAAGCTCATTCCCCATTATGAAAACTGCACACTTGACTCTTGATTAAGTAATGTCATACAACATTATAGAATTATTGTGTGGACTGATTGACAACGCATGATGCACTGTTCCTTTATACTGAAGCCTGAAATTAGTTAATTATAAATAGCAGCAGATCACATGGCATCATAAACCATATAACCCTCGTTAACCCCCCCCCAAAGACAGTTTACATGCTTGCTTTTCATCCTTTGTTGTCAGTCGAGTTGGAGTAACAGTAAACCATTGACTTAAACTCAATGAGTTTGAGGTATGCATGTAATGACTCGGTCATGCAATTTGCATGAGCCTAATTCTGGTGGGAATAAGCTTCTTTGACTTGTTAGCTACATTAGCCTCACAGCTTCAGTGCTAACCAAAAAAAAAAAAAAAAAAACGATTGTCAGATGATAAACGTCTTAAGAGACCACAACATGCCTAAACAACTGCCCTGTTTATGTACAGTGAGCAATACTGTTCCTTCAGATGACATCATCTTTCCTCAGTGCCCATCCCTCCCCCTTCCTATCTCTCTCACACACACACACACACACACACACACACACACACACACACACACACACACACACACACACACACACAC
>JBBPDA010000081.1:30293057-30315653 GCA_037974385.1 Arnoldichthys spilopterus
CACACACACACACACACACACACACACACACACACACACACACACACACACACACACACACACACACAGAGAGAGAGTCATTTCAGTGTGCCCACAGAGATGAGGGCTACAGGAAACGAGGGACAAAAAGGAAAACAAAGACAAACAGAGCTCAAAGTCAAGGACTAAGGGACACAGTGCACTTCTTTATGACACTGGGCTGATGAACTGCTGATGAAGAAGATGTGGAGGAAGAAGAGGAGGGTACCAAGGAAGTCCATATCCTGAACTGACCCGCGCCTCAAAGCGACAGTCATTTGATAGCATCGCTCGCGGAGAGCTGGACTTCCCTGAGGAAATGCCAAGACGGACGAGTCACACTGAACAGCAACAAAAAAGAGACAAGTTAAAAAAGAAAAAAGAAAAAAAGGGGGAAAAAGGATTTACATAAGACGGTCTGCCAGAGAGCATGACCAACAATGAAGAAGCATATATCTATTTTGTTTCAGAAAGAAAAAGGCTAAATAAACGGTGGCAGCAGGCAGAGACGGACTGGTGTCACCATTTAATTAACATCAGTTAATCTAAATTTAGGTTTTATGTAGTTTCATATGGTTTTCTGTCTGTGCGTTCCCCCATGATGGGTTGGCCTCCTGTCCTGGAGGTACCTCGCCTTGGGCCCTTACTCAGCTGGGATTGGCTCCAGCTTCCCCGTGACCCGAAATGGAGAAAGCGGTTTGAAGTGAAAGTGACCATGTGTCACTGTGAACACTCAAGCACCACACCGACATGGGACCTCTACATTTAACCCATCACACCTGCACATCCATGGGACTTCTCAGGAATGACGGGTTTCTGCCCAAAATGCGATGTAGTAACACTACAGAGAAGCTTGCAAAAATAATGTATTGTACTTGGACGTAAGCACAATGTTAGACTCATCAAGTCAGCTTAAGCCAATGGAAGCAACCGAGATGTCATCTCAATTATCCCTCTTTGGGACGGCAGACTTGCTAAGGCCTCAACCACACACAGTAGCACTCAGCCTGAGCTTTTCACGAAACGGTTCAGGGCTAGATTCTGTTAAAGCAGCACAAAAGAGGAATACTGCGCCGGCATGCTGGGAAAAGGATTACAGTTCAATATGGTGCACGCTAGGGAAACAGCTTTTTGTGATCCTGTGAGAGAGGCAGGATGTGCCGAATCCAGATCAGTGGGCCACAGGTCACCGGAGGACTGCAGACAGTTCCAGCCTGCACTGCTTGGGGATCAACAAAAGAGCAACTGCAGCATTCATGTTTATCAGGGCTTCTGCAGGTTTCAACAAGTTAAATGTACGACTTTGTAAGACCATTTTAAGACCATTCTCAAAGAAATTTAAGCCCGATTTCACATCCACACTGGTTAAAATGCGGAAAGGATAGAAAAGTCATACCAATATTGACAAAATAAATTATTCACATTTTTCTTCTCGCTTCTGCACTCAGGAAGACGGAAGAGACAGTCACGATTAGACCAAGTCCAGGGAAAACCTTAAAGCTGCGTGAGGCGTCAGTTTGTCCTGAAGAATTTTAGCTGCGATTTTAGGTTTTTCCCGATTTCTCATATGACTTTAGTGCCTTTACACCAAGCCTGCACACCTTTAGCATCTTCTTGCACAATGTACAGTGGGCTTCACCTTGATTTTAGTGGATTTTAGCTGAACATTAAATGCATTGAGTCGGCAGGTTAAACTTGCACTCACCCATACACACTAATGTGGAGTCAAATAAATGGACCTTAGAAAACCTTATGAAATGCCACATTTATCTATGGAGATAAATACAGAGTGGGTGGCAGTTTACATCAGCTATTAGTGCTGCTTTGGTCTGGTTTTGATTGTTTTTACAGTGTGCTACACCTGAATAGTTGAAAGAAAGGACTACAACATAGAACCAATATACACTGTGCCATCAGAGAATTCTGAGCTATCAAAAAAAATGTACATGTTAACATTAAACCTAAACATAACCTTTTTAAGACTGAGTGCATAAAATCTGAAGGATTTTAAGACATTTTAAGGCCTTAAATTCAGATTTTTAAATTTTAGTCTATTTAAGACCCTGGTTTATAGTAGGCCAAAAACTTTTAAAAAATTCATTAATACTTCTTTAATACTTCACCTTAGTTTCCCTCTTTTTGAACTGTCCTTCATTTTATTGCTATCCAGTGTCACCAGTGGAGGATGGGTTCCCCCTTCTGATTTTGGGTTCCTACCAAGGTTTCTACCTACAGTTCAGGGAGTTTTTCCTAGCCTTGCTCATTAGGTGATTGAACCCAAAATTGTTTTGGCTTTGTAGCAACATCAGTAAAAAGCGCTATAGAAAAAATCTGAATTTGGAATGTTCCCTTGACATAAAGAGTTCTGTAAAGATCAACTCAGAACATATCCTGAAGCAAAGTGTCTATGGTTAATCTGTTGGGATGTTTTTAAATACTTCCAAACCTTTAAAATACCTCGTTGACTCCAGAATAAACCTTTGCTGAATAAAATATACTAGAAGTTGCAGCCAGAAGCTGTAAATATTCAAACAAACAAGTGAGAATTAAACAAGGAAAATGATTATCAGCCCACTATTCCCATACCCTTATGAACCTATTCGACCATTTCATACAGATACACTTAATCCAAGTTCTTCCCACCCTATGCTATTGTCAGAAAGTAATGTGGCACCAAACCATGTTTTGAAATGCAGCTACATCCACAGTGAGCCTGGAAATTTTAAACATTCGCACTTGGAAGAATCTAAGAATGCACCAGGAAATAGGTTGGTATAAACGCAATGAAAACGTTTGGCTGTCAAGTTTTGTTTTAGTCACAACACAGTTTGGGCCAGCTAACTGATGCCAAGTAGCAGTGTGATGACATACACTCTACTGCAGGACACAATGTCTGATCTGATCTAACTGCCTCCCTCATCTCTATCCAGCAGCAGAAGGATTTAACAGGAATTTTAGACAGCCAGAGGCGGGACCTTCTTAAAAATGCAACTTACACTACTTTGCATTTTAACTGTGGGAGCTTAACCACATGTAAAAAGACAGAACAAGTGAGATCACTGGTATTACTGCCTTCACAGAGGAAATGGTGCGCAAACCCCCCCCCCCCCCCCACATGATTCATGTGACCAAGGCTGACAGGCAGGCTAAGCATCGCCAATGCTGCAAAAGGTCTAATGGACCAGTTATGTGGGAGAGAGAGGGCTTAAAGAAAATGGGCACTGGAGATTAGGGAAGGATGTACGTCTGTTAGTGCACGTGTGTATTGAGTGCATGCATGACAACATTCAGCAAATGTCGAGTGTTGCTGCTCATTCAAAGTGCTCTCTGCTTGCGACACTTTCTGGCAATTCACTGCACAAGTTCAATATTAACACACCTTCAAGCAAACTGCACCAGGCTTAAGTTTTCTGCAACAACGCCTTGACATGGTTCACAAAAGAAAGAGGCATATTGTAGATACCAGGCTTGTCACGGTTATTTGTGCTGACCACAATTACATTACACAGTTGTTCGCTTTCACAATCGTGTTCCTGTCACATCAAACAGAATGTGAATGTAGTCTCGTCAGATGGGTGGAGACAAAAGAAGGTGAAAAACACTGATAAAAAATCATCAGGGTCTTTCTAACAGTGATCAATCTACCCTACCACAAGCTCTGTCTGGCAAGAGCATTCGAACACCACCAGACCTTCACTGAGGAGGTCTGATTACCGAAGTAAAGTCAATTTATTTTATTTATATAGCAACACAGCTTTAGAGAATCTGAGTCCAAGGCCCTATTGAGTGAGAGGCAGTAGAGGCAAGGAAGCTGGAAGAAGAAACCTTGGGAGGAACCAAGTTTCAGAGGGGGAACCCATCCTCCTCTGGTCAACAACGGATAACAAGAAGAACCAAAAGGAAAAAGTTTATAGATACGCCATAAGCTAAAAGCCTATAGCTTGGAGCAAAATATCTAGCATATGCATAAAATTGGGCAGTGGTGGCCTAGTGGTTAGGACATTGCCCTTGTAAACTGAAGGTCGCAGGTTCGAGTCCCAGCCTGGGCACTACTGAGGTTCCCTTGAGTAAGGTACGGTCCTGCTACACTGCTCCCTGTGCGCCGCTGATAGCTGCCCGCTGCTCCACATGTGCACGTGTGATGGATTAAATGCAGAGGTCCCATTTCGTTGTGGTACAGTACAGGGAGATGGTCCATGGTAGTAGTCTGGGACCGGTGATAAGGAAGCTCAGTGAAGCACTACCATGTTCCCATTACCTGGACTCACCACGACCTTTTGCAAAAAGTTCCACCCGCCATAGTCTGAGGTCACGCCCATTAATCATCATGGCCATTTTTAAAATCTTAAAAAAATGTTTTACTTTTCTGTACAGTTGACAATTACTTGTCAAAGTTCACTGATGCCTAGACATATACGATTTAATGCTCATCTGCATGTTTTTGCCTTGCCCTGCTTCATCAATTCTGTTTTGCTTTCTTAAGCGTGTTCACTAGCATCAAAATAACAAAGGAGCAATAATAATATGAATGCCTGTTGGTACAGTAATGGAGCTCCATACATTGGCAGCATCGCTCCTATATTGATTTCACACTGCGAGTGCTGTTGACTAGAGCGCTGGGAGTTAACGCCAAAAAAACACTGATGTGGCCATGAAGTGCAGTTTGCTCTGCTGGATGCATGTGGCATCACCTACGCAATGGATGGGTAACAGGCATTTTACGGTATTAAAGTTAATCAAATATGGAGCAGCATTAAGGCTACATTCGGTCGTGAGTCTAGGTTTTGTGGAGCGGTGTATGTGTGAGGAGTATTATCAGCGTTAGATCCAAAATAAAACACAGTACAGTGGTAATACACCAACCCTACTAGCAAACATGCTAAGCACAGCAGTGAAGTTAACATAGCGTTCGTGTTCGTGTGTGTGCTGCACACACTATATCTCACATGGCATCGTTGCTGTTTTCAAAACACTCTGCCCACCCTTTTAGGCGCATCTAACCTGTCGGTCCACCTTGCAGATGTAAAGCTATTAATAACGTTTTATCTGATACTGCTGTTTGTGTTAGCAATCCTCGAGTCCATCATCAGTGGTCAGTTTCTGGAAACATGACACTATCTGGCTGGATATTTTTGGTTGGTGGACTTCTCTCGGCCCAGCAGGAACCTGTGCACTGATGCTTCAGTGGAGGATCCTGACCACTGATTAACAGCCTGAAAAGGGTCTTAAAAATTATGCAAAGAAATGCATGA
Source organism: Arnoldichthys spilopterus (assembly GCA_037974385.1). Taxonomy (NCBI): domain Eukaryota; kingdom Metazoa; phylum Chordata; class Actinopteri; order Characiformes; family Lepidarchidae; genus Arnoldichthys; species Arnoldichthys spilopterus. The sequence continues at coordinate 30,298,328 of JBBPDA010000081.1, forward strand.
ATTACAGACTGTACTACATGGGAATTGTACTTAAAGTGGCCAGCCAATGTAGAATGTGCATGTAATTTACGAATTCCTGTGTAATGAGCAGCCCCAGCCTTTATGAATGTAGTTATTATGAAATAATAATAATAATAATAATAATAATAATAATAATAATAATAATAATAATAATAATAAGCAGCACTTCCGTTACATTACCATTACGCACAAGAGGATGGATACACGTCAATATAAAGTTTAATTTTTTAAGATTATTTTACTAAAACGGTGTGACCCAACACACCTGAAGCTCCATAATCAGTTGAACTGAAACGGGTATGTTAAAAAAAAAAAAACCTGGTGCTGTAGGTTGCCAGGAGCAAAATTAAGAAACACTGCTCTAAAGCATTGGTATGATCTACACAACTATTCTGACAGATTACAGTACAGAACAGGAAGTGTAGGGAGCAATACTGAATCAATAGCATCATAAAAGAAACAGATTCTCACACAGGTGGAAGCAACAGCAGCAGTAACAGGTGGTTTATTTTTGATTACTGTAACTGTAATGCATCTAGACATTAAGCATTGCAAACAACATGCAATACAATTAGGAAAGCAAGGTGGGATTTGTAAGCTACTGCCAATACCCATTAGAAGGCAATTGTCAATAAAAAAATTTCTATTTCTATTTCTATATATATATATATATAGCTGACAAATACAACAGAGGTATTTTAGGACTGTATTCCATCCTCACAAACATTCTGATCCTCCGTTGCATAACAAATGCACTGTCGAATATAAGAACATAGTTCTTTCATGTAAATATCAGCTGATACCTATAGGATTCCGCTCTTGTCCATCCCTGGTTCGGCTGCATGTTATCAACTACGCTGCGTTTCTTTTGTCTTTATTTGTGCATGTTTTTTGAAAGCTTTGAAAGCGCTACAAACACGAAGCAGTACTACCAGAAGTCATGAGGGGGCGCTGCAGTCGATATATTAACCGAGAAATTAATATATATGCGGGGTACAGTTGGACCTCACTGTTCAAATTTACGTTCAGCAGTTGGTTTTTTTCTAGCACCGATGGCAGAAAAGAAGCATTGTCAAACAAACACCTACATGTATTGCTTAGTGCACTTTAGCCATTGTAATGTATAACCAACCAAATCTAATTTAACAAAAAAAAATGTTTAAAAGTCATGGACTTTAGTAAATGACCTAAAACCAGCATAATTTAGACTTCTTACAACTGTGACCCCAAATCAACAGACCCACAGTGTAGACACTAGTGCTTGCCCCCTTAAACAAAAAAGGGCAACAAAAGCAGTCATAACCCAACAAGGCCTGTAAAGCAAAGCCAAATCCCCTTTGCTTTGATGTGAGACCGCAGCTATAAAAACACCCCAACCGTTATCAATTTCAAGGCAGCCATGGGGCAACCCAACCTTTGGTGGGGCCAGAGTTCACAGGTGCAATGAAGGGGGATCGAGTTTCCTCCCTTTCTACGATGCCTAGACTGACGATTTATGAGATACAATCATTTTTAGACTAAACCTGTGAGGGAGATAGTAGAACAGGAAGTTGGACAGGAGCGGTCTCTTGAACATGAGGTGATAATCAGATTAAGAGAGGAGAGAGACTTAAGTGAACAACAGCATGAGCACAGAACCCCAGCCCACATACTGTGACCATTTAATATGTTGCATAATTTAAATATCCACTTACTTGATTAATCACCTACCGACTAACAAAGAACAACTAATCTACAGAATTTTCCAGCCAAGATGTGTTTGGCATAAAATTATGGCTGTAGTTTAGCACAGGAGAAGGCTAACAATGCTAACAAACAATGTAATAGTCAATATTTAGCATGAGCTTTCCTATAAACATCCCTAAACCTGCTCAAACCATATACAGCTCATAATTAAGGCGGTGCAGACTGGTAAATATGGTTTAGGACACAATTTGGCTTAATGTGAGCTACTAAAATGGTCAGCTCCCTCAAGATATATGACTGCGAGTTAACCAGGGGTTCTGCAAGTTTCAACAAGTTAATCTTAATACATTTAAAGGCCATTTTGAGAGCAAGAAGAACTTTTATTTTTTACGTCCATATGGTTTCCCAGAATGAATTTATTCACATTGAACAGACCATGACTACCCAGAGCTGAGTAACGTGTGCACAAGTGGTGTGCACTGGGACAATGGTGACACTCCATACACAAAATAGTGGATAATGGCAGGCGTTTGCTGGTACAGCGCACTACAGACAATGTATTTTCAAAGGACTTACGAGAGACTGAAGTCTAAGCAACGTTTTAATAGTTATGTTCACTTCAGTGGTGGCCTTGTAGTTAGGATCTTGCCCTTGTGAACAGCAGGCCGCAGATTCAAGACCTATCTCAGGTATCACTGAGGTACCCTTGAGCAAGGTACCGTCACGCTACACTGCCCCAGCGAGTGCTTCTCATAACTGGTGGGGACTTCATATGGGGTAGGTAGAACATCGTGCATCTATGATTTCTTGCTGGACTCATGAAATATGGCCACAAAAAGCCCAGAGTTGACACTGCACAGGCAAAAGCTCGTTAATAACCCATTAGAGCTTTACGGAGAGGTGTGCTAATCCACTGCAGGCTTTAATGAGGGCGGCAGCAGCAGCAGCATAATCTAACAGCAAGGAGTTAGAGCAGATAAAAACCAGAGCGAGACGTGAATGAAAACTGACATTTGAAAAACTGATTTCCTTTAGAAAACCATCTCCGTGGGTACAACATGCAAATCAGATGAAGAAAACTCAAAACTCCTCAAAAATACATAATCGGTAAAGATATATTTACTATTCGAAGTTGATTTACTTAGTTTTGACATTAAACCTCAAGGTTTATTTAGCCAGCAAGCAATGGAAGCTTATAATCTTAAGCAGATTTGCTTATGAAGTTGCTTACAGTATCAAAAGTGGACAAAAGCATGAACAAAATTTAGACTTCGTGGCTGCTAATGGTGTTTTTAGATGTGCAGCCTAGCTTTAAAGTAAAGAGTGGCTAAATGTATTCATTAGCATTACAACAGCGATGTGCAGGCAAAGGGACAGTTCATGTTACATTTCATAAGGGCACACACAGACAGACGCACAGACAGACGAAAACAGCCACTGTGTAGGAGTCTCTGCAGCCATTGTGGTGACTGACTTCCTTTTCAATGTCCATTGTAACAGAAGAAAAGCATAAAGTCTTCAGATGCAAATGCTAAAGGACATGTATGAATCAAAAAGTATATACAACAAATGTTAAAACTGACCATTTTTATAATATTATAAAATTAATACTGATACTTGGTGCTACTGTATCCAATATTGCATCAAAATATTGGTAAAACTACGCTATACAGTGTATTCTTTCTCCCACCTCTGACGAAGCCTAAAGTTTAACGGTCATGAGCAGCTACGTTACTGCTCGATAATCAAATCAAGGCAAGTGAAGAGAAAACCACAACAAGAACATGAGCATGTGGTGGCAGAGGCATCAGAGGAGAGTTCAATGGGAGGTGTGCAGCACTGCACTGAAGGTTGAAAGGCCTCAGGGGGCCACAGTGGCGGAGGGGTCGGACGAAGATGCAAGGTGACATTTGAGCAGAGAAGGCAGGCAGCAGCGGGTGCAGGGGGAGTACATACGTACGCACGCACACACACACGTTCAGCTTTACTGTTCTTTGTGAGGACATTCCACTGACTGGTGTTCTACTGTATTTGAGTAACACAACACTAAACCTTAACCTCAGTAACCCAAAGGTAATCTTCCTGCTCGTTCTCCCTCCAACACGTTGAATTTGTGGCAAGTGCAGCGTGTTTCTTTAGGAGGATCTGCAAAATGTCCCCACTTTGACGGATTTTCTGTCACTGCTATCATTATGAGGACATTTGGTTGCCACAATGAGATAAATACAGGCCAGCACACGCTTCACCCGCCCCACCCAAACAGTAGGGATGGGCTAAAAACACGATTTGATTACTCATAGCAGAAGTAGTCAAGCACTGTAAAGCAGACGGACATCATATTGAGGTCACAATATGAAGATGTAGCATGAATCTTTATTCATTTATTTATTATAAATATATTTATTTATTAGGCATAGAATAAAGTCTGGTTCTGAAAGCACCCCTAGCTTCAAGTGATGTTCAACAGAGTGCTAAAGAGAATGAAACTTTATACTTCACTTCCAACCGCATACAGCATGTTTGACATTTATTTACTAATAGCAGACAGTGTGAAACAATTACGCATACACACCTTTAGCTACTTTTGCTGGGTGGGATGATGATACGCACTAAATTGCTTGTAAGAGGACTATCAATTTGCAAATTTCATGATCTGCATTGCTTTTTCAATCCCTATTTGAACTACACTTGAACTAAGAATGTATATGTAATAATGTAATAATGTATATCTGCAACTGTAAATCGTAATTTGTGCTTTACAGTTTAATGTTTACCTCTGTACATCTGTGCATTCTGGATTTTTATATTTTTATTTGACTTTCACTTTAGGCATCTATAGGTTTGCTCCAAACAACATCACACCGTTTCCTAGAATGGCAAACAACCTCCAACAACACACACAACACATTTTTAACATTAGTTAAAAAATTAAATGTCAATATTTTTGTATTACTGCCAAGACAAGACCATAATATCTGGAAAGCATGACATGACAACACAAGAAGACATTTTCTTCACATACCAATTAAAACACAAAGCATGAACGGTTTAAGGGCACTTGGCCTTTTCGCTTCCTTTACTTGGGTAGAACCATTAAATTTTTGTACCATCAAAGTGTTATTTTTGTAATAAGACTGCCACATTAAACACAGGATTTTGATTTATTACTAAGTGTGAGCTGATTCAAAAGGAACTGATTCTGATGATATTTGTCATTATTGTGAAACTGTGGTCACAATATGCGTTTGATCTGAGCATCTATTGATATCTAGGTACTTAAACACTGTCAAATTTTAGGAGTATTGCTTAAGGGAACATTGTATCACAGTGTGAAAAACCCTGAATAAGAATTATTTGTACTCACACTTTGATTTTCTAGAAAAAAAATATGGCTGTTTCTCCTTTGAGTCATCTTAATACATATCGTGACAACCTATATAAGTGAAGTTTCTGAAAATATTGTGATAAGATATTTTTGCCATATCACCCACTCCTATTTCATACTTCATATAGTAATGCAATAATGTCCCTAATTCTCATAAACAAATATTTTTTTTAAATCATAAAAGTACCCAACAGACACACACATACACACTCCCCCACCTCCTCCCTTAGCTTTTCTACACAAACCAGATGAGCATCCAGAAGAGAAAGGGCCAAGCACCACATGACACAAGCATGCTGCTAAGCTCCGATGCACATACCAGTGCAGCCTGACCCACTTATAACTGCATCCGCCGCAATTAGTATAGTACCTTTAAAAAGACTCTGCACACTCGCACAGCTCATTTACATAAACGGTTCTTTAAAAAAAAAACATCCACCTAACCTGTTCTGCCTTTGAGCCCTAACAGGAGGAGACACATGCACACATTTGAAACTAGATCTGCTCTATTGCGCCTTAATCAAAGTTAGTGATATTCATTACAAAGCTTTGAAAGGTTTCCAGCCAAGTTCACCAGGTTCATCTGTGAACAACAGCAAGCAACAGAGCTGCTTCTATACCACCTTGAGCTGTGAATCATCTCACTATGCGGAGTGACGTCAGTCAAGCCTTGGAAGCAGTCTGTCAAGTTGTTTAAAGTCTAGAAACACCAGTAAATCTGTAATGATTAGACGTGATTACAGTTCGGTCTGCATTTCTGGATTACAGAAATACCACGATACAAAACACCCACAGAAACATGCATCTGGCACTGTGATTGGGCAAGATGATCTCCACACACAGTAAAAAGCAATCTGATTTGATTAGACAGCTCATCTCCATATTGTCAAAACTGCAAAGGAGAATATTGTGATATTTATCAAACGACTGACATTTATCCATAGTTACAACAGCAGAAAAAGAGCCAAATCTTAATCCACACAAACAACATAACGGGACAGCCTCAACACGGAGTTCTTACTGTGCAGTATGTGAGAAAAATACGAGTAGAAATTCAGTGCCTGCTGAAAACAACAAGCACGAACCAAGTGAGAATGAGCGATTGTGCTGTTGAAAGAAGCAAGTTAGCGAGATACCCGGGGAGAGACGGAGGCCTCGGCCCATTTGTTCGTTTGGACCTTGTGTATTGTCAGGGCTTCATTCAGTGGGGTGAGCGGGGCCCCCACATTACTGTCACAGCAGTGCTGCTCTCAGCTGCTCCGAAAGACAGCTGTTCAATCACCTGCCACAAAAGAGCCAGTATGTGAGTGCAGAATCCGGGCTCAGCTTGGTGGAGAGAGAAAGACAGCAGTCGTAGGAAAGACGAGCACTGTAACAAGGGCGAGGAATTAGCGTAATAGATTCTAATGCATTGTATTTGGCCCTGAACGGAGGTGCCGAATGTGCACCTAGAAATCCTAAAATGGATTAAAGCCATTGTGCAGCTTGATGCTGTTAGAAATCAAGGGTTTTTGCTGCCATTTTCTTACAATATTTAAACATTATTAAGTGTAAAACACTGAAAACAGAGCATCTACATTTAAGCACCTCACCATTATGCAGCTTAGGTTCCATCATGAAAACCTGGATCAAGAATCAACAAATATTGTATGACTGATCTTTCAATCTAAAGCTGTTCATAGACTTAGGACTTTTGAGGCTCATAATGTGCTGCTTAAAGTGTAAAATCTGCACTTTCAACCCGCATGATTCAACAAGCTATGAGTGAGAAAACGTTTGTTTACTCCATGTTTTTTTTAAAGGCAGCTAGAACTGCAAACCTCAGGGTCAAGCAAAAGCACAGGAAAATTCCCCAGAGGCATTCTTTCTCGCTGTCCCACACTTGCTCGTTCAAATGCTTACAAACCTACAGACAGTAGGGCGAGATGCTGAGAAGGGGAAAAAGTGGTTTACTGGTGGGATTCATAAGAAAGAGAGCCAGAAAATAGGCCAAGAAAACAGCAGCAGGAGCGGTCAATAACAGTGTTTATTGATCACGCAACAACGCAGCTGAAATGGCTCGGCGGAATTAGTGCACGAACAAAGACCACACACAAATAAGACTTAGAGCCTGGTGGTCAAAAAAGATTTCGGTGTAGATTGCTGAATGTTTCTGGCAGGCCATTAGATGTTCCAGCACCCGAAAGCAGTGGTGGTCTAACGGTTAAGACATTCCCCTTGAGGACTGAAGGTCGCCGGTTCAAGTCCCAGGCTGGGCACCACTGAGGTACTCTTGAGCAAGGTCCTGCTACACTGCTCCACGAGTGCACATGTGATGGGTTAAATGCAGAGGTCACATTTCATTATGGTACTTGAATGTGTTCACAATGACATAAAAATGGCACTTGTGCCATCGCAGCATTGCGATATGACTGTAAAGTCATCACAACAACTTTCAACATACGACTGCACAGCTCTAGTCAGCACCCTCGTTTGGTTCCAACCACCGCATTCCTTGCTTGCCCAACTAAACAGAGTGGGATAAAGAGAGAATTCCAGGGATCCAGACCCTTTGATCTGGGGTATCGGCTGTATAAGCCGTCGGACAGCAGAGCGAAGGCGGACTCCGGACTGGTTGTGCTCCAGCTGTGGCCTCGGGCTGCAAAGTAAAAACCTGTAAAGCCTTGAGTCCACAAAGGGATTAATGTGTTGTCTGCTGGCATCAATGTCACTCAAGCAAAGTGGAGATCTACACAGCCGAGCTGGAAGAAGACTTGTGTATATATTCCATCATGATTAATGTTAAGATCTCGAGCAGGCTCAGAACTAGCTTAAAGGTAAGTGTTGCGTTTAAGAAGTGGGAGTAAGCACAAAACGGGCAAAGCTAATCCACTCTTACGACCGCCTCTTGCCAAGAAAGATCCCAGTCCCAAACATAATGGATGTGTGCATCTCAAATACGGCTAAGCAACATAGCTTTTAATATTTGAGCCTGTTCGATGGCTCCATGGTGGGCCACAAAAGGAAAACGTCCAACTCGAAGTTTAATCTTAAACAAGAAGTCAATGTCAGCATGAACTACGGCTGCAGGACTGTCCAAATGAACTGATCAGTGATCGTTTTTAGTAAGTAGGGCTGCACGATTATGGTCAAAATGATTACCATGATTATTCTGATCAATATTGAGATCACGATCACTCATTGATTTTTTTGTGGCAAAAAAAAAAAAAAGTGTTTTTATTGCACTTTCATGTAAACATTATAGAAGCAACCTTGGCCCAAGGGTAAGAGAATAAGGCTTGGGACCACAGAGTCCCTGGTTTGATCCCTGGGACCAGCAGGGAAAATGTGGGGAGGCTTGAGTGAGTAAGTAACTTTCCCCCTCCCACATCCATGGCTGAAGTCACATCCAAACCCTTAGCTGCCGCTATTCTGCATCTCTTAGAATAAAAATGTAAAGTACCAATTCTTGACCCTTTTCTAGAAGCTTTCTTTCTCACTGTGTTTACTCACTTTTAAGGATGTCGGAGTTGATGTTGGGCAATTCACGTTAGCAACCATTACCCTGTTTTTACATCAGACTGCAGTTTGTGGTGTGTCTTCAGGTGGGTGAATAAGTTCGTGGTGTTGCTTTGTGGCACAGACACAACTCTACCACACTCTTTGCATATTTAACTTGTTCTTGGTCAACATCACTTGCCCTAAATCCAAAGTATTTCCAAACAACGGATGATCCACTTCGAGAGAAAAGCTCTTGGCCTTCTGCTGTGCCACACATTGATTTTTGTTTCAGCGGTCTGTTATTTGCGGTATAGCTGTCTTAACGTAGCGTTACTCATCCTGACTACATCCAGGAAACTTCTCGCTTGTGCAGGGAAGGGCTGTGATTGGTACATATAGACATGTGGTCAGCAAGCAATTTAGGGAGTGTTTGATTTAAACCTGCAACCCTCAGTTCCCAAAGGCAAGGTCCTAACCACTAGGCCACCGCTGCCCACTACTAACTACTCAACATGGTGGTGAGTTAACGCAGTATTGGACATTGATACAAGAATGGGAGTCGCACTAAAATGACAACCTGCACAAAGTCCTGTTAAAAATACAGACCCTTTGGGGTTGTAAGCACAACTATGCATTTTTGGGTGAAGAGTAAAAATGCAGAAATTTGGGGAACTTTCAATTGCATCTTCAAAGAGCCAGGAATTAAGACAACTATAAGATGCATGATGAAGGGGTATCGCATCCACAGCAAACTATAATAAAAGATCTCTGGTGATGGAAAGTGTGAGAGACCAATTACTCACTCTATGACTACTGCCAGCGGAGATGTAGGAGGAAGCAGTGAGACACCGTTGCGAGTGATGGGAAATTGGTCATACGGAGTAGGTTTTCTAGCTCGAACACACCTAGTTCTATCGATCTGTTCATTTTTAGTTGTGCTTGTTGGAAGGTATGAGCAGAGTTGAATATGGGTGTAATCCTGAACAAAAACTTTGGCCAAAGCCAACCACGAACCAATGACTGACACATTCCTAATAGTCTGGCAAGTTAGATTGTAGCAATACTCACAGCTGTTACCAGATCACTGATAAAGGCCTGACCGCTAATAAAAATCAGGAGAGATCAGTGGGAAGAGAGAGGAAAACTAAAACAGGGCTAAATGCAGGCTCAAATGTTTGGTTATGAGCAATCTGGACCAGGCCCGAATCCGACAAATATTTGAGAAATGACGTCCAAACGTGACCAAATCCAATGTGAATAATTGAGCCCTGCTGGGATAAAACACATACTTCAAGCTCTAGTTTCAACTGCTCAAAATACAACAGCAGTTTCCTCATTTATCTGCAAGGCCACGACAAGCTCTTTGTTGTAAATTCCTAGCTTTGGAGTCATTTGGAAGATTTCTGACAGAGGCTTCAAAGTTTGAAGCGGGATAAGGGAAGGCGGAGGATCTTAGATAAGACACAAAGAGAAACTTTTAACCCCACTGTGGCTCCAGGAGTACGATTGTGGTCTTAGACATTGCTGGAGGCTGACAAGGAAGGGCAGCGGAGACTTCATCAGCCAAACAAAGAGAACCTCTATTCAGGCAGTGGCATGGACAGTCAGGGGCTTTTTGGTCTTGTGACACCTATTAGGGAGTGGGAGCGAGTGAGGAGGAGTTGAGGAGCGAGAAGTCACAAAAAGTGGGGGTGGGAGTTTAAGAGAAGAGGCACAGAGAAAAAAGAGGAATAAATACTAATCCGCGCACACACACACGCGTTGGCAAGTTTTAGAACACCCAGGTTTTTTTGATTTCACAGGTAATTTAAGCAGTTTGCTTCGATTAGATTTAGTTGGGAAAAAAATAGGTCACAAAAAAAGGGGGGGGGGGAAGAAAGGTCAATTTTATGATAAACAGGCTTTTTTCAGGAATGAAGGACCTGGTTAATGCTCCTGAAGCACAGGTAATGCCTTACCCTTCACCCCTTTCTGTCCAGTTTCATCCCAAACTAGTCGGATGGAATTGAAATCTGAAGACTGTGCTGCTCTTTCATGGACTGAATCTACTGAAGTTCTTTTCTTCCAATGTTTTGGCTCATTGTTTTACTGTCTTTTCTTTGTTTCTTGCCTTTCCCCAACATTGTGATCATAATATACAGTACTACTTCCTGCTCTACAGTAGTGTGCTAATAATGCAGTACAGGGTGTATGAACAATATGTTCCATTTATGCCTTTGTTCAGCCTGTGGGAACATTTGCATGAACCTTTAAAGTTTAATCTACTGCCATTGCTGCAGGAAAGTGGTACATTCACCAGTTTAATATTTTTCTTAAAATCAGTTTTATGACCTAAATGTATTTATTGCAACCACTTACATCTGTACCATTTAAAGATATTCACTGTGATCAAACTGCTTTAAAATTACCAGTAAAAACTAGGTAGATATTTGGTTACAGTATTTCAAGTGTGCTACTTCTGTTCCAGCTGATCAAACTTCAGAAACTGTCAAGGTACAGTATAGGCATATAGGCAGTATAGGTTATTGTGATGCATTGTCTACTACTACTTCGTAACCACCATTAAGCAGTTATACAAGCCAATCCCTCTATCAGCAGTCCATGGCTTTGTTCACTCCCCTCCTCCCTCTCTCTCTCTGAGCATGCTGGCAATGAACCAGAAAATGTGACCAGTATGATAGGGCCTTGGTTAACGTGACACTCAGCTAGCAGCTAAGAAGGTGACACATTCAACAACTTCACCCATTAGGGGTTGTGTGGAAAGTCTTAAGGGCAAGTTAACCTGCTTTTTGGTCTTTAACATTCCACACAAATAACTTGGATCACATGTTTTAGACTCTTTAAGTAGAGATGGACCAAACGAATCCAAAATAAATACAATAATCTATATCAAAACACTGATTTTTTTGTGTGTGGGTATTAAAACCTGATTACTTTTCAAACAGCCCAATTTTATATATGTTTGCACTTCAAGTTTTACTTGCTTTTTTGTGAACAAAATATGAATTAGAAGAAAATAGCTGCACAAGTTAATTGTCATTAAGGGTTTGTACAATTAGAACATCGTACTTTTAGACAGTAGAGCTGGGCAATATGATATTTATCGTTATCCTGATAAACTGTGGTAAAAATATGCTTTTCTGAGGATCTTTATGTCGTTAGTACTTAAAAAACGTGCAAAGAAAAACACTGAAAAAATTATTTGTACTCGCAATTTGATTTCATGACATATCGCATATGAGGGAAATTTCTCAAAATATCGCAATAAGATATTTTTGCCATATCACCCAGCCCTATTAGACGGCTTCCCTATAACTCATGTCATCTTGGTAGAAATGTATAATAATAATAAACACTATCTGTATCAGTAATTAATCACGCTTTCAAGATCATGAAAAAAACGTGATATCATCCCATCAGCACTCTTCAGATGAACTTCCTCGGATCTGCAGCTCCAATGTTGATCTTGCGGAATTTCAAAAGAAAGCTCCAAAAGATGCAAAGCTTCCTGCAAGCGGACTTCACAGAACACTCTTTGCCAAAAAAGTTGCGTACTCAAGTTGTAAGGTTTACTTGCTCTCTTGGAAGTTTTCTCCTGGGCCCTAATCAAAGCCCTAAACAAGGTTTTCAAAGGACCAGTGGGTGAGTAAAAGAAAGGAAAAACAGCCTCATTTAGATAGAAATCCTAAAGCACCCCAAAAGCTGAGCAAAACAAATCTGCCTGTGGCCCACCACTCCCTCTTGCACACTAACCCACAATTCAGTTTCCACTAAGCTAAATATAGCACTTTAACCACAGCAAGGGCCCGTTAACTCTGAAAGTGCTGATTCTATTTCATGAATCTAAAAGGGGCTGCTTCACCAGATGTACCTTCATGTATGCCTTCATCACCAGCTTCGTCATCTTTACCCTTTCCCACAGACCCTGGTTATTGTAACAGTAGTTTACCTATAGGTGAAGCCATCATGGCCTTTTAAAAGACTGGATGTTAAAGTGACTGTGGCTGAAACAGCAACCTAGTGTTAGACATTTCCTCAGCTAAAATAAAGACAAATGCACAGTGCGTCCTATGAGGGGATACCACAAAGGCTATAAATACATGCGTCTATACTGTAGCTTGTATACACATTCTTAAAATATGGCATCTCTAGTGTCACGTTAAAAAGGCACCAACACAACTTAAGCGGAGTCAAGTCTGCATTTAAGAATGGAAGAGCACTAGAATGCAGTTTTTGACTGTTTAAGACCAAACATATTGCAAATTTGTGACACGTTGTTTAAACTTAAATAGCTTGAATTGTCAGACTTCGTGCTAAATTAAAGAAGCTAAGACTCCCAACAATACACACTCTGTTGGGGGATGTGTCATACATCCCTCAGAAATAACCAATGGTAGTTTCATCAAGACGTGAGGACGAAAACGTGTTTGACACCAGACTTAAGAAAATGTGAGATGCAGAAATAGTACAAATGCTTCTATTGGGCGGTGGCCAGAGCCACTTGAGAAATGTCTGGAGTGTGAATGTGTGGCTCTCCACAGATAGATAGCAATGCGTACCACCGGACAGAGCATAAATACAAACTGAAACTGATGAAATGGTCGCAGGCCTGCTCATATAGACAGAGGCTGCCAATGCTGACGTTCTTAAATTGTTTATCCCGTACATTTTAATAGTTGGACTTAATTATGGAAACTGACAAGGTTTAATCGATACGGAGGTCATAATCAATTCTTTCCTTTCCATCCAACTGGTTATCGGCTCGGTTCTCAATTCCTGTTCAAGTATCTGTGTGGAAAACAGGCCTAAACAAGCGCACCGCTGCTTTATCATCTGGGAATCTGTAGATTGTGTAGAAAGTATGTTCCTTTTTATAAATAATCATGTTTTTATTATACAGCAAAAATAACAACAATTTATAATAAAGGCCAAAGATTGTAACAAAGTGAAGTGAAAATCATTGTCATTGTGAACACATTCAAGCACCACAACGAAATGTGACCTCTGCATTTAACCCATCACACGTGGAGCAGCGGGCAGCTACCAATGCTACCTGGGGAGCAGTGTAGTGGGACGGTACCTTGCTCAAGCGTACCCCAGTAGTGCCCGGGCCGGGACTCGAACCTGCGACCTTCAGGTCCCAAAGGAAGTCCTAACCACTAGGCCACCACTGCCCACGTTTCAAACTGTTTCAGACAAGACAGCATGTGTTTACATGAAGAGTTGCAGCCATGTTGCATCACCTGATCTGAATACCGTGAGCTGATTCGCCGAATGAATGTCTGTCGAATGTTGTTCAGTAAAATAAAGAACTCGTTCATTATGGCAATTGCATGGGCTTTTCTAGCAGCCAAAAGTTCTTGTAATGCATTGAAAAAGGACAATAACAGATTTTATGACCAAACATATTTGCTCAGAACATCCTAAGCGTTAAGCATAACTGGACAGCTTGTATTTGAAAGGATGCCGTTTACTAAATTTTGCAAATTAACTCCTCAAATTGACTGATAAATAAAATGCTCGAGTCAAACAGCTAGCTCTGGCTATCCGTAGAACGTTTACACACCATTTGTTTTCATATAGGTTTGCTTAGTTAAAGAAAAAAAATCTGCCAACAGTAAAGAACATGCTGCTTGCTTGCAAAGCAGTGGCACTCTTGTGTCAAATGCATGGCATTCCCGGACTTTTAGCCCGGGTATCAACCAAAGGTGCTTCACCGTATTGCTTGTGTGTTTCCACAAATATCAAACAGCACCAAGAGTTTTATAAAGTCGACTGTTAATATCAAAACTAAAAGCTTCCCCTAACACCAACCCCAGTTTTCCTGCTCCTCCTTCACAAAGCGTCTGGGCAGATCTGGAGCCGGGTGACCCCCCCTGCTGAGACATGCCTCATGTCCATATGGCCCTGCCAGGTATTAGACAGCATTAGACAGCTTGCACTAAGAGGATGCCCATCCACTGCCAACAGCACGCCACAGGCACACTCGAAGCTGTGTTCCCAAAACATATGTGTCTAGTAGGCTCTGTATTCTGAGTCATTTTAATATCCGAGTTAATGAGTGGCTGTTCTGGAAAAATGTCACCACATTTTCAGACTTTGTGAGGGGGGGTGTGTACATGGGATAGCCGTTATGCCGCCACCAGTAAGTACTGTCTAACTGCAGTGTACAACATGCCTACCTCAACTGGCAAAATCTTTTTTTTTTTTTTTTGGGTGGGGGGGGGACACTGGTGGTGATAAGAACCAGGTGTTGCAATGTCTACAAAACAAATTTAACCATTTGATTTCCTGTGTTGTGAGTATGCCCTGAACTCATGTAGTTAATGAGTACGTTGATAAAAGTGAGTAAATTAGTGGCAAATCTGAAATACCTTTTTTTCATGTTTTTTTTTAGGCCAGAACCTTATCTCAAAACTATTACACAACAAAGTCTCAGGCATCAGGCAGCTGATTCGAAACCAGATGATAGAATTGATTGTACCATCACCATGAGCAGATTTGACTTCGTAAGTTTGCTTGGAATGGCACGTCTCACTCTGAACAACTTTGCTAACGTCTTAAGGTTTTAGGACCTTTAGAAATTTAGAAAAAAAGGAAAAACGTTCCCTCTTAACCCATGGGGCAAGAAACACTTTGGTCAAAACCTCATATCATTAATATTACCAGTATAATAATGATGTATAATAAAAAATATTACCAATACCATACTTTATAATATGTAACTTTCACTAGCATGGTTAATTGGTGAATGGTACAGTACATCAGTACATCATGCGTAACGTATACCGCACATGGCTGTCCATGTACTCAGACATACTGGCATAATCATCATCCAATGCGTCTTGGAGTACATGACGTTTAATTTTTATGGCATATTGCCAACCCACTTTTTTGCACAGTTTCTTGTTGTTTTTTTTTTACATTTGTACTCTGCATTGCCTTGTACGTCTCTCCTGTATTTGTATCTGTCTAAGAAAAATGTTTTGCTTTGTCTGTTTGCACAGTGTGTATGTGTAATCCGTGAACCCCTGAGCTTCAACATTTTGTCTCTCTGTACTTTTATATGGCTGAGATGACAAAGTTTACTTTAAATTTGTTTTGCCAACATGTCAATTCATCAAGGTAACATTTAACAGAAATATCATTTCATGATTCCTTCATCCAGCCAGCATCCATTACAACCGTCAGCCTAGCGTGAGATGACTACCTTAGACTTTTAGCCATGTCCTTGACAATAATTGGCTTTTTCTGTGACTCTTTCCAGAGTAAAACATGAAGAACAGCCACACAAAACATCTGAGGAATAATTAGTCAAGCTCAGTAAATCAGCATGGATTTAAACAAAAATCTGTATCGCTCAGACACATGCAGAAGTCTGAGAGAGAGGAGGGAGCGGGATGTTCCTCTGTGTGAGGCAGGCGACTGCAGAGCCTTTATAGGTGAGCTTGCACACCCTTGCATCATCTCTCTTGGCTCAACATAAGTCATTAAGATTGTTAAGTTGGTCCGCTTGTGGTATTAAGTGGATCCGTCAGGAGGCAAGCTTACGTCATCGTCTATTTCAGGAAGCATAAACTAAATAAAGTTTTGCTCTTTTAACATTCAGGTTAAACTGATTTCAATTAACTGCAGGAGGCGAAGATTAGAAATCAGTGCAGAGAAAATGTAACAATATAAATGTGGTCAGGCCATTACACATCGCACCAAACACTGACAAAATATGTTTTTCTGCCATTTGTATGATCGTTACAAACACAAAAAATGGTGGCTCAACTAGTCCACAAACAGTACAACGATCATTGAGCCTCAAGGGGCAACAACCGGTGCTATGATCTGATGCCAGCAGGCTCGAAAATGGCTGCCGCAAAGGGACGACACAGGAAAAGGTGAGATACTGTCCTGTATGCCACACTGGCAACTAAGTGGGGGAGGAGTACAATTAAGCTTGTTCTCCACGACCCTGGGTGGCCACGTGAGCAGCCTGTTTCTGCACAGCGCTGGCCAAGTACAGCAGGCGACTGGCCCGATTCATTAGTTGCCATGAGACCAAACAAGTCAACAGTGGCCAAGAGGGTTTGTCGCACACATAGACTGGGGGGTGCTAAACACTGTATCCAGCCAGCTCAAATGTAACCCACACAAAAGCCAAAGCAGGGTCTATGGGTGAAACAACAAGGCAAATACATTGTCCTACAGATGCCGACTGGAAGCCCAAAGAGGGAATTGCATGATGTCGGCCTGCCAGACCGCCATGGTCGTTTACCGCTCAACACAAACACCCACACAAGGGGCCTATAAGGGACATTCTGCAACTGTGGAAAGATGGCATGCCAACACAGAGAATAACAGTGAGGGAGGCCAGTCATTTGGGCCCACATGTTGGGTTTCGCTGACCACAGGAAAAACAAGATGTCTGCCACCAAAGAGGTACCAGACCATTTTTGTTGCTGTGAAACATGCTTGTCTGATCAGTCTGATCATACTGTAGATGTCAGTACTTAAACACAGAAAAACTACATTACAGCACAAAAAAAGCATAATTTGCATAATAATTGCTATTTAATTTGAATGTAGTGTAGAGTGAAATGTTAAATACAAATCACTGTATCTAAATACAAAATAGATTCTTTTTTTCATTGGCATTATGTCAAGTCAAGTTTATTTGTATAGCGTTTTTTTACAACTGACGTTGTCACAAAGCAGCTTTACAGAAACTGGGTCCGAGCCCCCAAAGAGCAAGCCAAGGGCGAC